>ML790038.1:505167-517475 GCA_009831015.1 Picea engelmannii | reverse complement strand
TAGCATAGGTAGTTCAACAGTCAATATGTTGGTTCTGCTGTGGTTCACAATGAACTTCACTAGTTCTTCTCCAAGTAGTTTTGACTATTGCTGCCAACAACTATGATCACTCAAGGAAATCAAATTCATGAGAACAGAAAACAAAGCATATGCAAAAATAGAGAAATTAAAGATCTAAGCAATTGTAAAATGGAAAATCTTAATCTAAGCTACACTACTATCATCTAACAGAGTTAAAGCTTTAGCCAATTCACTATCTATACTACTGAAAACAAACACTAATGCTAATCTACGAAGAGGTTGACCTTTGTTGGGCGGTGGGCCCTTGCCGCTTCAACAGGTCAACTGCTGAAGTCTACAGGAAGCTTTCTTTTAACACACACATTACTCTCACTCACACTTCAAAACATAAAATCAAAACTCTCTTTTAACCACTCAACTCATTCTTAATCATAGATAATCAGAATATGGAGATAAAATAACATTCCATTAATCTTTACTCAGATATGTTTTGTACTATCATATGCTTCTTACATATTGATGATATGCTAACTCTCCTCTTCTTCTACCATCCTTGCCACAACTATTTAATAGTCTGCATCGTGAAACACAAGGAGGTGAAGTGATTTGCAAATCATTCAGTTCTTTAAGTTTAATCATTCGGTTACATATTTAGCCTCATCCTCATGACACGAAGTGCATGAGGATGAGGTAATTAACAAACTGTTCGTTATCATAGCCTTGCTAAACGAATAGACATCCACCAATTGACCAAGGCGAGATCTGGCACTTAACTTAGTGCATTAGGCTCTTCCATATCAGTACCGGATCGTAACAAGCATATGGTACCGAATAACGACAGGGCGCAAAAGGTGGTATCGGATCATGATAGAGCGTGGTCGTTGGTACCAGATCCTAATAGAGCGTGTTCGTTGGTACCGAATCACCACAGAGCATGTTTGTTGGTACTGTATCACCACAGGTAAGATTTAGTACTGGACGCGTTTAGTACCGGATCAGACAACAACAATCTTGGTGCACAAGTACCAGATCATGACAGAACTGGTACAAGAACGCTAGATATCTAGGGGTCAAAGATTCACATATGAAAAATCGAGCATTAGTACATGAAAATTTTAATTCCTTAACTCAATAAACCACAAAATACATGAATTAACCATACTTTACCTTATGACCTTATTACTGGCAATTGGTAGCGTTCTTGTCATTCACTCAAGCTTTAGGTAGGTCCAAAAAGGTGCAGGTGAAGAGTAAAATAGGGTAATGAGAATGTCAATTTCAAGTCTCAAAAACCTCCTATATACTTCATAAGAGTTTCTTGTGTATGTAATAGAATATTTAACATTAATGCCATCTTACGAAATTCGTTCGTGTATTCTTGCACCATTTGTCCTTTTCTTAGTTTAAGAATTTGTCATTCAATTAAAGCCTTTTCTTTGTAACCCAAAGGATAAAAATTCTTTCTAAGTGCAAAAAAAATCTTTCCATGATGGAAATACATTACCAACTTGCTAAGTAGTATGTTGCAACTTACTTTGCCACCAGATGAGTGTTGTGCCTGCAAGACGAAGCGATGCCAATTTGATTTGGGTTTCCCCATCTTTGATTTGTTGCACACTGCAATCAACTTCCATTTGTCTGACCTAGTTATCAAGCCTCTCAACATTGACTTCACCATCATACATGGGCAATTCAAATTTTACATCAAGCTTAAGTAATGACATATTATGCTTATTGGAATAAAGCCTAGGAAATAAGTACAT
Organism: Picea engelmannii; assembly: GCA_009831015.1. Lineage (NCBI taxonomy): Eukaryota > Viridiplantae > Streptophyta > Pinopsida > Pinales > Pinaceae > Picea > Picea engelmannii. The sequence continues at coordinate 515,691 of ML790038.1, read as the reverse complement.
GTTGGTGTCCTTATTTTAAGTCCTGACTAGGTTATGCCATGGATCCATTTTATTTTCTGAAGATAATTGCTAGGGCCTTGCCATTGCAACACCCTACCATTTACTCTTCATGCTAGCCATTTTTACTTTGTCTTTGAGCTAAAGAAGGAGGAAGACACACTAAGGCTTAGGGTTACTACACCTTAGTGATCCGTCTTCCCCATAGGGTTGATGGTTGAAGCCTTGTCTTAACAACACTTCATCCATCATATCCCTCTTGTATTTGGCCCTTCTATTATAATATTGTCCCTTCAACTCTTGTATCTAGTTTGACTCCATTTGCCCTATGAATGCACTGATCTAAGACCTTTATGCTTGAGTGATTTGATCACAAACTTCAAACATCCAATACCCTCAAACAACTACTAACAACTTCTAACGCTATATTAGACTTATGTACTAACCCCATTGCTGCTATTATCCACTTGATTTGAAGTTATACTTTGCATCATTTTATACATCTTTAAAGCAATTGAAATATTGACTAGAGCGTAGTAGTCTTTGCTTCTAATGAATGTTGGTATTGTAACATTGATGATAAATCATCCTTGCTCATTGTGAAGCTCCTTCTTAAGCATTTATTGTGAAGTAACATATTGTGATCATTGTTATTGTACATCATTGATTTGCTTCATCAATATTATCGTTCAATTGCTTTATATCAGAACGTCCTTGATTATATGAAGTACTAACCAACAAGTAATCTTGCAAATATATAGTTTTCTTGTTGCTTTGTTCCAGGAAGGTACACTTCTGGTTATCATTATCTTTATTGGTTGTTTAACCAAAATTTTTGATCGATGGTGATGATGGGTGTTATATATGCACTAAAAACACACTAAAAACCCTCAATTAAATTGTCAACCCGGGATAAGTAAACTCAAAGTTGTAGCAAAATATATGCCAAAGGTAGAAGGGCTGGTAGGAGTATATTCTAACTAATGAAATAATCTATCTAAGGCTAATATACTCAAGCAAACCTATCTAATTAGCAAACCCGACTAAGCAACTTGAAACTAGGTAACCTAAGTACTTTTGGGCCAAGGATCGATGGATAGTTCCTAAGAAATCAAGTAAAACCCTATGTAAAGCAAACTGGTTCAACAATAAGCAATAAGAAAACTACTAAGCATAATAAGCAAATGACAAAAGCAAACTTCTTTAATTTGCCAACCTACATTCAATGAGCAACTACCATATGAAAGCAAATAAATAAGCAAGTAAACAAAAACACCTATCTAACCTATTAAAGCAAATAGACAAGTAAGCAAAGACACCTAACTAACCTACTAAAGCAAAAGACAAGTAAGCAAAGGCACCTAACTAACCTACTAAAGCAAAAGACAAGTAAGCAAAGGCAACTAACTACTGCAAGTAAAATTTCTCATTGAACAACTATCTAGCCTAAGAGGCAAGTGAACTAAATGCCTAATGCAAAACTATTTCTAATGCGTGAAAGGAAATCTAAATGCTCAATGTAATGCATGAAAGGAAATCTATTCTATTGAAAGCAAGAAGAAATAACAACTAATTCTTATTCAATGTTAATAAAACTACTATCTAATCTATCAAAGCAAAGTCTATCTATCCTACAACAACAATAAAAATTTATTCTAACCTATGAAAGCAAGAAACTATATCTATGAAAGCAAGAAAACTATCTTTTAACCTATGAAAAATCAAATATAATGCTGGTGGTTGTGTGAATGTCTTCAGTGTCGGATGACATCTCAATAGCACTTGACAACAAAGGATAATTCCAGTGGTATGAGCTCAACACTAATCTCAATGGCAAAGTGAAAGGTATGGATTAAACAATCCAATGAGAGTTTAGCCATGACAAAACAATGTTAAATACCCTGCATATTCATATATGAACCATCAACAACATAACGAGATCATCATTTATACTTCTATACTACATAAGCAAAACTCGATTCAACCATTAACTAAGAAATTCAATTGCATTTTAATCCTAGGAAAGAAGATTACATAAATGAAACTATACTACATCTATTCTAACAATTCAAACTGCAAAAAAGAAATGCTTAAAAACATAAATTAAAAGTAAAATAACAATTACATTAACCAACAACTAGCTAAGCCAATTCTACATAAAAATGAAATAAGCAAGCTATGATTAAAAACTGAAATCAATTCTATCCATCCGTCAAACCCTTGTCAAAGAAAACCCAATTAAAATCTATGTTCTATTCTAATTAAAACTCTGTTTTAAACTTGATTCTACAATTATAAATGAAAACGTAATCTAATATCTAACTACACATGGGGTTAGTCTAGGGATCTGCAAATCCGTTCCTAACTACGAGATTAATGCATGCTAACACACTTTATCATACTAACCTGCAAAAGAGAGTCAAATCAAATTAGATTATAACAACAAACTAATTAACAAAATAGAAATGCATGTACGGGAAAATAAAGAGAACAAAACTATGAAATGCATAAACAACACAAAGATAGTAACTAGACTGCTGGTGGGCCCCCCAACAAGTCGTGGCTACTTCCTAAAATCCAACCACGAACTTAGCAACTCGAATTCACCATGAAAACTCAAAAATGTATTTCTGGCATAATCTGCCAATGTAAAAACTCAAAACAGAGTAAAAACATGTTTGTCCCTATCACACTGTTGTATATGATTCTTAACTTATGTCTGACCACCTCAGTGGTAGTTATAACATTTACATGCCAAGTGGTCGACCACAGGTGGTTCGAACCACTTCTAAAATTGGCATATTTCATTAATGGTGCCCTAATTGCTGAAACAGAGTGAGCCAATAATCGTCTTCTTTGGACAACTGAAATAGAGTTGTCTTGAGCTTAGTAGTTGGAGGGGGGCGATCATGAAGACAACCCATGTGCTCGATTTGTCCATCATTGGCCGCCAATGCCATAACCACCAACTCGCCTTGCTTTTTTGTGCAATACTGGGTACTAGAATGAGTGTCGGATCGGGTATTAGAACGAGTGTTGGAAAGAGTGCCGGATCAAGTGCTGGAACTAGAAACATGGTGCGTTTTTTCCTGTAACAGCAGAAAAACACGAATTAACTCTTGGAAATCATAGAACATGATGAATTAAACTTGATTTAATCATTAAACATGAATTACACGTACCTTATGCCGATCATACCATTTTATCATCAAATTCTCCAAAAAGATCCTTCAAAAGATAAAAAAACACATATATACATATGGAAAAAGTGTATAATAACCATCATGAAAATGATCATATCTCGGGCCCAACATTACCCCCACACCTAAGATTTTGCAGGTCCCACTACAAACAAAAAGAAATTGCCCTTTATGACTAAACTTGCAAAGGAGGGGGTGGATTAGCTTTAGAAGCTTCTCCCTCTTGCCCTAGGGATTTTGACTTAGGATTTTTGTGATGTTTCAATTGCATCCAGAGACTATTATTGGTGACAGTCATATCATCATCCTAACGCTGTAGAAAATTCATCTTGGCTTGTAGGACAACGTTATCATGGCATAAATGACAACTCAGTGTTTCATGCTCTCTAAGTTTGAACTGGAGGGTTTGGAGTTTTTGGAGGTTTTTGATGACATGTGAAGAAGACTTGAGATTTATATTATACCCTTGATCTCTTAAACCATGCAAAAAAACAATTTTACCTCTGCAATAATTAGTTCCAAAAGTGACTTCCCATAAGCGCAACAATTCTAGCTTGGCGAACTTGTGAAAAATAGGTATCAAAGTGACACCTATAACTACAAGGTAGTAAAACCTATGTAAAAAATGAGAGAGGTTTTTGTTTTTGAATATGTTATTGACAAAATCCTCTCTTGGTTTTCAAAAATTCACTTTCAGTTGTTAGGAAAACACACCAAGAAAACATGACTAAAACAAAAAAAACAGAGTGTCTTAATTTCTGAAAAACTAGGCATCTAAGAGATGTGAATATATCCCAAACCATAAAGTATATTTAGAAACTGAGAGATTTTTTTTTTTTTAATATGTCCTTGATAAAAACCTCTCTTGGTTTTCAAAAATTCATTCCCTGTTATTAGGAAAACACAAAAAGAAAATATGACTATAACAGGAAAAAAACAGAGTGTTTTATTTTCTGAAAGCATAGGCCTCTAATATGATAGAATATATCTCAAACCATAAAGTATATTAAAAAACGGAGAGAGGTTATTGTATTTTGGTACGTTATGAACAAAAACCTCCTCCAGGTTTCAAAATTACTTTCCCATTTGTTCAGAATCCCAGCTTGAAGTTGGTTACTCAAAACTTGCAGAAGCACGGCGTGGTCTTTGATAGGAATTTTGGAGGCCTTCCCAAAGGAATTTTGGGCTGAAAGTGGTATGGGTGGAAATTTTATGATGTCTGCTACACAATGAAACCATCAAGAACTGCAAATGACTTCTCCAAACCTCTGAAAAACTGACTTCGAGTCAAGCTGTCCAAATGTGCAGAAACCCTCCTATAGTGACTGTATTTGGGGGATTTCTCTCAAAAAATAACACCTGTGCATAAAATGAAGGAGGTTTTTGTATCTTGGTCTATTATTGACAAAAACCTGTTTTACTTTTGTCAAATTCATCTTCCTTTATTCAAAAACCAATTTTTAATTAGAACTTTGACCAAGACAATAATTTGAAAATTTATAACAAGGAAGGATGACATGACCATGATGAGAATTTATGACCTTGGTTGAGTGGAGGGAGTAGTAATGACACCTAGACACACCAATGAAAATTTTACAACCAAGATATGTCAAATTTTATTTGATAAGTTTATTTTGAAAATATAACAATTTGACCTAATAACCCTATCAATCACATGAAAGAGTAAACTTGATCATGGGTGACTGACAGACTGACAAATACTAACAAAAGGCTTGGTTTGTATTGGTAGGCATGGTGAATCAGGAGAATTGGTATTTCCTTTCATCGATCTGTAACAATTCAAACAACTGATCCTCTTTTCATAAGCTTGGAATACAGATGACATTAAGTATTTAGCAATTGTAATTGCTCTGTATTTATCACAAAGAGTAGTTAAGTATAAGCAGTCTTCTATATCATAAACATAAAAATGCACAAGAGCTTATAACACACACAATTATGTCAGTAGTATATAATTTTGCATACCAATACAAACAATTGTTGATATAATATCCCAAGACTTTGTAAAAAGATAGTATGACAGAATTTTGACATAAATCCTACTTCCTCTTCTCATGGGGTTGCTATACAAATGAGCAATGCTTAGCATTTTTAGCTCAGGAAAACTCCCCCCAGACCGAAGATATGGCACGTCCTCGTGCCATGAATTAGCAATAGGCTTATTGGTCTTCTTTCTCGATGAGGCTGCAGAGGTATCAACAAGTTTCTTGGACTTTTGGTCCGGTAAAGGAATAGCTTGAGCATGAGGGTTTGGGTGGAGTAACAATCCCTAGATAAAGATTCTTCTTGCTAGTCTTGATTGTAAGATGAGGGTTTGCAAATTGGTAAATGAACTCATCCCATGTTTTCTCTTGTTTTTTCAACTCGGCTAAGACAAGTAGTTTGATAAGGCCGTGGTGAAATAGGTTGTTATGGGGATTGGTTACATCCTTCCTCACTTGGGAAGACATTTTATCAAGACTCTTTAAGAAGTAAAAGAGAAAGTTACAATGGATTATTGAATTTAAAGTGAGCTAATAATTGAAATTGACAGGCTTTAAAGATGAAATATCTACCTTCACATGTAATCAATCTGGTGATGACTATGAGAGGGTTGATTAGCTCCTTTTTTATTCACTCCTTGGAGTATCCCTTAGCTCCAGAGATGTTCTGAAATTCGGTTTTGAAAACCCTGTTATAGCTTGATCTTGGCAACTGGTGGTGTTTAAATCAGCGGTCTCCAACTCTTGGGATCTTTGTGGTTGAGGCAATTGATTCCTCAGAGGCCACGAACATAGTGAAGAGGAGTTGAGGCAGGCTAAGAGTGTTCCAATGTTGTTGAGTTTTCCACCATGCTCACTCAATCCACTTGCATAGAACATGTAATGTCAAACCTACAATGAACAGCCTGTAACAAAAATGTAATGTCAAACCTACAATGAACAACCTGTAACAAAAAATAAACCAATAGAGTGGTCTGTTAAGGACATATACAACAATTTATAGCACACAGGAGTTTAGCACTTCAAGATAAAATGACTGTTGTTGTAATAACTTGTATCATGAAAACAATACATGAATTTTTACAAAGATTTATTTCTTCTGGGCAATGTTATCATTTGTCAACTCATGAACCCCTCCCCCACACCTAAGTATTATGACACCTCGCAATCAAAAATATAGGAAACCAATCAGTTCTCCCGATAGCCGAAGATTTACAGTTTGTAAAGTGTAAAGATAAATTTCACAGATTGGTCTGACGAGATGGTTAGAAGATGGCCCCACCTATAGGATAAGAGATCCTATATATAGATAAGAAGAGGTAGGTAAGAGAGTTTCAAGATAGTCTCAGAGTTAGTTCCCAATGGAAATTTTATGGAGTTCATTAACCTTAGCTTAACCATACATACTTCATGTCATATTTGTCTACAAGTAATGTCGTACATCAGGACAAGTTTAAATTTATTATTTATTTTTTGTCAGATTACCATCCTCGCTAGGTAAAATGCCTCGCTGCCGGCAAGCCTGTTCAGTACTCTGGCGGGTTTACCTAGTCATACCACAGGCCAATACCCGCTGCCAGCAGACCTGTTCAGTATCCTTACGGGTTAGCCTCTTACACCCTCAGAGACTGGCCCTCCATCTTTTAAGATTTTAATATAAAATTTATTTATGCAAGAGAATGGGGGGACAACTCTGAAAACAACTTTTTCTTTCTTTTTTCAATTGGGATGGTATTTATGTTAGAGTATGACTTTCCGTTATATTCCTTAGTAATTGTCCTGATGTAAGGGGTACTTAAGCGGACGTGGCCTATCTAAAGATATGATATAATCAAGCTATTTAGTGTGTAGTGGATGGTACCATTGAGAAAGAATAGAAAGGTATCTCTAGGCTCAAATCACTTTCTTCTTTTGTAAGTTATTGTGATGTTTCCATGACTAACCGCTAATCAGACCTCCTTGTTACTCTTCAATAAAGATACTTTACTCACTTACTCAGGTTTCTTGGGAAAACTGTACGAGAGACCTCTAAGCTTGATGGTTACAATGTCACTTCCTTATACAGTGGTGAAGAGTTTCAAGTGCAACTGCTTTGGAATGCCTTAAGAACAAGAAGATGAAAGTATTTGCAAAAACATGGCTAATTACAACAACTCATTATTCATTTGATGCTTAGCAGACAACAGGGTTCAGGTGTAACAATGTTTTGAAGAAAAATCCTTCTTTTATATTTCCTTGAACTGTCTACTCCTGGTGAGATAAATACCTATAGAGATCTCTAAAACTGTTTGCAAAAACCACACTCTAAAATATAATAAACTAATTGTTATCACTGAAATTTCGTCCGCAAATGGTTACAGGAATCTAGCATCGTCAAACAGTTATGAGGTCACCCATGGACCAAAATTACCACAAAAGAATTTCCAAAAGGTTCAAAACTATACAACTAGTGATAAAATTAAGGTGTGCTATGACTACACAGGGCGCGCGCGGACACGCGCGATACAGACACGCACGAAAAATGCACATGTGCACGATGCACGACTGTGGTCGCTAAAAGCCGCACACATCTGAGAATGACGCATTTATGAGATTCTTCGGCCTCCCACCCACTTCTGGTTCAGCTTCCAAGTTGATTTGACACCCAATTCTCGGCTGGATCCGACTGGGTGGTTGGTCAAAGACCTAAAAATGCCCTAAATAGCCTCTTTTCACACTATAAGTTGGTTGCACAATACCTCAAAGTGGTGCTATAAAACAAAACCATGGGTGCACTTCATTTTCAAGGAATTCATTTGCAAGGTTATGTTGCTGCTATTCTCTTGGGGAATCCTCTATTCTCATCAAGAGTATACTAGCATCATTACATTGGGGCAATCCATCTCACTTCTTGAGTGGATTAGCTTGGGATTCTTTCACCATTTCTTTCAAAGTTGTAAGAAGAGCTTAGTTGTGGGGGTCCAAGAGCCCTCTCTTAGAGGAAGAAGAGACCCAAAGTCCTCTTTCTTCTTGGTGTTTTCTTTTCACTAATATAATCCTTGCCATTGGTGGCATGAGTCTTATTGGTTTTTTGTTCTTATGTCCTTATGCTCAATAGTTTAGTTGTTATTTTATTTATTAGTTTAATTCGTAGCTTAGTCTTTTATGTTTCTTTCTCTAACCCTTTCCTTTACAATTATCTTGCTTAGCTAACCCAACTAAGCTTGTAAGCACCTCTATTTTGCTCATTTAGGTGACAAAAGAGGCGTAACACTAATGATATCAAATCATAGGAACATGTATCTCATAGTTGTTTCATTAAAAGAAAATGTAAAATGAGGTTGCATTAGACTTCTAAGCTAAAACAATCAACATGCAACTTTTATTTACTATCCTACCCTACCTAAAAAGAAAGTGAAAATCTTTATTCAAGTGTAATAACTCTTCCAATGTAACCATGTGTGGAGCAAGAAAAAAAACATACTCATATCCATATATGAAAAAGTTACCGCAATGATTACTTGGATATGAAGAACCAACCAACCTACTTGTTTTGGCATCAAAAGGTGTTGAATATGAGAATAGTATTGTGGCTTGATGACCTCTTGAAACCAAATTTCAATGTAATCTTGATGTTTATCAACAGTAATTTCTATGCTCTCCTTCATCATGCTATGCAGATCCTCTTCTTTTGGATGATTGATTTCTGAAGTACATAAAGGATCTGTTGAGATGGATGTTGAGAACTCCTCAATCTCAGGTCTTAGTGATTTCTCTCCACCAGAGGTAGTCCATAAGTTTTCATCTTTCTTCACAGTTTGGCAAGGAAGATCATTTTGTAGCTCATAGGACCTTGATTCTTCTAATATTTCGGGAGAGGTAGATACACTTTTGGCTGCTACCAAAATATGTTCTTCTTGAAAACAAGAAATCCCGGTTGTTGCTAGGATTTGAGAGAGTTCTTCCAAACTAATGGTCATCTTCGAATTCATCTTTTCATTTGATAAAACTTGGTTCACACAAAGATGATGTCCACAAAGTTAGGATCTCCTAATGGTGGTAAGAAAACAAAGGTTGTATTGTTTGGTTCTGTGGAAGGATTGAGTGGTCTTGCCTCCTGTCCCACTATTACTGATGCCTCAATTTCTTGTTTTATAGTGCTCCTTGTTTTAGTCTCTTTAGAGATTACTTTAACTCTTTGGGTTGAGCTAGCTCTTGTTTTTCGGTATCGGTCTGCGGATTTTATAAGCGGAACGTTCCTTCCCCCAAAGAGATTAGAATGAACCTTGGTTGAAAGGTCGGATTTTGATTTAATGTATCTACCTTGTGGGTCTCTAGGCCTATTCATGAAAGAAAGCAAAAAGAAAAAGCTACCATTTGGTTTCTAGGTCTATTCATAAACAAAAAACAAAAAAAAGAAAAACTATTATTGGGTTTGGGGGAACCTGCTATAGCAGATGCACAGGTTCTTACCTCTCATCTTAAAGTTCCCTCGCCACCAAACTAATGCTAAGGTCTAAGGATAATCTATTTCCTAACTACTTCTTACCTTGAGACAACTCCCCGATAGCGGCACCAAAAATGATGGGTGTTATATATGCACTAAAAACCCTCAATTAAATTGTCAACCCGGGGTAAGTAAACTTAGAGTTCTAGCAAAATATATGCCAAAGGTAGAAGGGCTGGTAGGAGTATAGTCTAACTAATGAAAGCAACTATCTAAGGATAATCTACTCAAGCAAACCTATCTAATTAGCAAACCCAACTACGCAACTTGAAACTAGGTAACCTAAGTACTTTTGGGCCAAGGATCGATGGATAGTTCCTAAGAAAGCAAGTAAAACCCTATGTAAAGAAAACTAGTTCAACAATAAGCAATAAGCAAATGAAAAAAGCAAACTTCTTTAACTTGCCAACCTACATTCAATGAGCAACTACCCTATGAAAGCAAATAAATAAGCAAGTAAACAAAAGCACCTATCTAACCTATTAAAGCAAATAAACAAGTAAACAAAGACACCTAACTAACCTACTAAAGAAAAAGACAAGTAAGCAAAGGCACCTAACTAACCTACTAAAGCAAAAGACAAGTAAGCAAAGGCAACTAACTACTACAAGTAAAACTTCTCATTGAACAACTATCTAGCCTAAGAGGCAGGTAAACTAAATGCCTAATGCAAAACTATTTCTAATGCGTGAAAAGAAATCTAAATGCTCAATGCAATGCATGAAAGGAAATCTATTCTATTGAAAGCAAGAAGAACTAACAACTAATTCTTATTCTATGTTAAACAAACTACTATCTAATCTATCAAAGCAAAGTCTATCTATCCTACAACAACAAT
>ML790038.1:485481-505117 GCA_009831015.1 Picea engelmannii | reverse complement strand
CTTTATCATACTAACCTGCAAAAGAGAGTCAAAGCAAATTAGATTATAACAACAAACTAATTAACAAAATAGAAATGCATGTACAGGAAAATAAAGAGAACAAAACTATGAAATGCATAAACAACACAAAGACAGTAACCAGATTGCTGGTGGGCCCCTTGTTATCCACAATTTTGGTCATCGTGATGATGTTATGATGATGTCACGATGATGGAAAATCAAGCTCTTCGGTAAGAATACTTTCCTGAGAAAAGTTGCACTTGTCTGCTTCCAGAAACTATATTTTTCAAGAAGTTCGCAGGCTACCTATATACTTGTCTGCGAGAATGCATGATTCTCGCAGGCTGCATTAAGCTAGGGTGCGAGAGGTTCGCACTGTAACAAAGGCCAGGGTGCGAACATCTTCTTAAAGAGGAAAAAGATGAAGTTCTCGAGCCTTCTAGAAGAGAATCTTCGAGAAGAATGAGTTGGCTAATGAATGGTTGTTCAAGTGCTGGCATTCCAGATATCTTGGGATCATTTTCTATCCAAGTAACTAAATTATCTTCTCCTATATATTGAGGAGATTGCTCATGGAAAAAAGTTAGAAGCAAGCTAGCAAGAGATTGATTGGAGAATTGTTGAAAGCCTGTATGAAGGACTGATGCTACAGCAGTTAGAGGCACCAGCAAGGTCATCACAAGTGGTTGATTTTCTTCATGCATGAGCAAGTGTGTGTGTCAGAGCTAGGAGCCATCGAAAGGAGACCTACGAAATCAAGGCTCAGGTTGTAAGTTTCACTTTCAATTAATTCAATACAGTAATATGTCCCTTTCCCATAAAGATGATATCACTTTATTACATAATTCCTTGATCATATGTATAGACTAGATATTGAATATATTAATCTGCATTTACTTCGATTGGTTTGTACTGTTGTGATCTGAACGGTGCAAGAGCATTGGAGCAAAGCTTGGAACAACAGAGATCTAAGGAAAGCTTTCATAAGGTATGTCCATAATCCTTATCTCCTAGTTCATTCAATAGGCTAGATCTAGGGAAAGTGTATTATTCTGTCACGTTTTGTTCTAGATCCAGGTGGATCTAGGGAGATCGGTTCGTGTCCGCACTTACGGATTAATCCTGAAACACCCCCCAGCAAGTCGTGGCTACTTCCTAAAATCCAACCACGAACTCAACAACTCGAATTCACCATGAAAACTCAAAAACGTATTTCTGGCATAATCTGACAATGTAAAAACTCAAAACAGAGTAAAAATGTGTTTGTCCCTATCACACTATTGTATATGATGCTTAACTTATGTCTGACCACCTCAGTGGTATTTATAACGTTTACATGCCAAGTGGTCAACCATAGGAGGTTCGAACCACTTCTAAAATTGGCAAATTTCATTAATGGTGCCCTAACTGCCGAAACAGAGTGAGCCAATAATCGTCTTCTTTGGACAACTGAAATCGAGTTGTCTTGAGCTTAGTAGCTGGAGGGGGCGATCATGAAGAAAATCCATGTGCCCTATTTGTCCATCACTGGCTGCCAATGCCATAACCGCCAACTCGCCTTGCGTTTTTGTGCAATACTGGGTGTTGGAACGAGTGTTGGAACGAGTGTTGGATCAAGTATCGGAACGAGTGCTGGAACGAGTGCCAGATCAAGTGCCAGAACTGGAAACATGGTGCGTTTTTCCCTGTAACAACAAAAAAACATAAATTAATGTTTGGAAATCATAGAACATGATGAATTAAACTCGATTTAATCATTAAACATGAATTACACGTACCTTATGCCGATCATACCATTTTATCATCAAATTCTCCAAAAAGATCCTTCAAAAGATGAAAAACACATATATACATATGGAAAAAGTGTATAATAACCGTCATGAAAATGATCATATCTCGGGCCCAACAGGTGACTTGTGAGGGGGGAACTTATACTTGGCCTTAAACCTTTGCCTTCTCAAAACCCCAGGTCACCGGGGACGTCTCCCCTAGGCCTACCACCCTAAATAGAAAGACATACCTTATTGAGGTGACCGTGATAAGGTAGTCACCTGTTGCGTCAGTTTGTCTTCTTTACCTTTCCCTTTATCCTTCAAAGTACAATCTGTGTGATAACAGTGCCTGCAAGACGAAGCGATGCCAATTTGATTTGGGTTTCCCCATCTTTGATTTGTTTCACACTGCAATAAACTTCCTTTGTCTGACCTAGTAATGCATCAAATGGATTACAAACTAGCCTGGCTATGTTATGATTGACCTCAAGAATCCAACATAACTGATGGCATTGAAAAAGGTTGAGCATAGCTCTCGAAAATAACCTCCAAAGTTTGCTTCCTCAATAGCTTCCCTGCATAAAAATGGCTTGGTCTTCATGATTTATTCATCATTTTGTTGTCTCTAAACTTGAAAAACACTCAATCATGCCTTGATTATATAGAATTTGAGTTGGGGGTCGAAATCCCAACTTATGCCCTCTTTATGGGCTCTTTTTGGGCTCAGATCCCATTTTCTAGGCAAAAATCCACTAAAATCTAGCCCAGATTTGGCTAAATCCTCCAAATTTGGACAAATTCACCAAATTTAGCCTAAAAGGCGCAACCCCCAAATATTGGGCCCCTGGTCGTATGGCACCCCTTGTGACCAGGGCCCTAAAAATTTGACCTAGGTAACATTAGGAAAATTCGGTCTGCCATATGGTGCCCTCTGATTGGGCCACGTGTCACCCCTTGATTGGCCCGAGCCACGTCAGCCTGCCCAATTAGCATCCCACGTCAGCATCCATACTGCCATCAACTGCCCAGTCAACATCCGTAGTACCATGTCACCCTGCCACATCGACATCTGTACTGCCACGTCATCATCCGTACTGCCACGTCTGTTAATTTTTTTTTTAATTAAATAAAGTACCTAGGCAAGTGTTTCTCATCCCTAGGCGCCTAAGGGGTGAGAAAGTGCCTAATGTGGGCCCTAGTCATTTAATTTGTGAGATGCAAATTAAAAGGTGACTTTATGACTTTAGTGAGGGCGAATGAAGAGACATTAAATCTCAACCACTCATCTAATCTAATCTCAGCTATTGGATTAGAAAACTCCTCACCTACCTCATGAGGTTGATTAGGGTTGGAGGGCGCACCCATTGTTGGGTTGTTGTTTCATTTTGAGAGAGCAAGAGAGAGAGCATTTTCGATCAGCCATTTTTGAGAGCTAGAGCACGCATTCCAAGGCAGCTTATTAGCACAGAAATCGAGGTAGGGAGTTCAGCATTTATAGGAGGCCGTACAACACGGATTCCAAGGTCCATATAGTATTTTGTATGCACAAAAATCGAGAAATAGAACATCATTAAATTATGTCTGTATGGTACGGATTTATCAGTTTGTACAATCGTACTTTGGCACAAGTTCAAGGAGGGACAGACAATCGTACTCATGTCATACAGTACGGATTTCGTATAGGTCCATACAATCCTTTCTTGGCACAGAAATAGAGGCAGGTTGCTGTGTGGATTTTATGGAAAGTTTTGCACGGTTTTCAAGGTGGTCGTACAAACATTAATGCACCCAAAAAATTGTTGAAGCTATTGACACGTATTTCGAGGCATCCGTACAACAGTTTGGAGGCACAGAAATTGAGGAGCAGACCTGCAATTTATTGCAGAAAATTCTGGAAATAATTTTGAGGAGTTTGGCTTATTTCCTGTGTGAAGACTTGGCACGGTTATCGAGATAAGTTTGTCATTTAAATTTCTGAAGATGAACATGCTGTAACAAAATTCTCTGAAGCTCCTAAATAATAAAAATCTCCCTCTCTCATTGGTTTTCCCCTTGTGGGTTTTTCCAGGGTCAAAGTTAGACCGAAAATATCCGTGTCAATATTTTCTGAGTTTTATGTGTTGCTGATATTTTATTTTTGCGTTATAAACGATGTTCATAACCCTCATGTTTCAATTCTGAAATTAATTTTCAGCTGTGTATTTAATTGTTGATATAAAACTAGGTTTGGGCATTAAACATTGGTTGAAAATTCAGTGAGACTGAAACTGTGTTGGGGTCTGAAAATTTTACATGGTATCAGAGATGAGTTGAAAAGAAGCAGAAATTTCAGCAGTAAGAAAGTTGGGACAACAGTCACTTCACAGGGCAGATTTTTGAATTTATTATTTTTAGCAAAAAAGGGTCGATGGCTACAGGTTTGAGAGTTGAGGACAGACTTGATGGGGCATCAAATTTTGGTGCTTAGAAGGAGAGGATGATCTTAATTTTGCAAGAAAACGAGTTGTGAGACATTGTGGAAAATACCACTACTCATCCTGTTGTGGTACCTATTGATGCTACTCTTCCTGCAGCTTACACTAAGAAGAGTATCAAGGCTAAGAGGTTTATTCTTGATGCCATCAAGGATCATTTGATTCCTCACTTGACGGGGAAGATACATGCTTATGAGATGTGGGAGTCTTTGACTAAATTGTACTAGATTACAAATGAGAACCGAAAAATGGTTTTAAGGGAAAAACTAAAGAGCATAAAAATGACCAAGGATGAAAATGTGGTCACATACCTTACTAGATTGACACAGGTGAGGGATGAGCTTGGAGATGTGGGGGAAGCCATAGTTGACAATGATCTTGTGAGAACAACATTGAATGGAGTTTCCAAACAATGGGTTGTTTTTGTGGAGGGCATTGTTTCTAGGGAGAAGCTTCTCGGTTGGGAATGTCTTTGGGATGACTTTGTTCAGGAGGAAACCCAAAGAGGTTATGTACATGAAAGTTCATCTATAGGTCATGAGGAGGAGAATGTGGCTCTTGCTACCACTAGCAAGAAGAAGTTCAAAAAAGGTCCAAAGGGAGGACACAAGCCCAAGGGTGAAGGGAAGAAAGACATGAGCAAAGTCAAGTGCTTTGCATGCCATAAGTTTGGGCACTATGCAGGTCAGTGTCTAAACACGAAGAAGAAACAAACAACAGCTTCAACAGAGGTGGAAGAGTTTTCCACCAAGTTTGACAAGGAATTTTCCTTGATTGTGTGTCTATCCATGAGAACCACTCATACATATACTTGGTATATTGACAGTGGTGCCTCTCGCCATATGACAGGGGTTCATGAGCACTTGACAGACCTCACATAGATGGGAAATGTTGAGGTAGTGCTTAGAGATGACCGGGAGGTCAAGGTGGTTGGTAGTGGGACTGTATCATTTCAGAGGGAGTCTTTGCCTCCCATGACTTTGAAAGAGGTTCTATATGTTCCGGACTTGAAGAAGAAATTAGTGTCAGTTTCTACTATTGAGGAGAAGGGATATGAGGTCTTGTTCCATGATGGGAAGGTGTTTCTTTTCCCCAAGGGGTCTAGCATCACTTCGACCAAAGTGATTGGTACTAGACATGAGAGGCTGTACAAGTTTTTGTTCCAGCCAGTGAGAGCATTGATTCTTACTACCAGCATCAGCAGTGATCTATATGAGCTATGGCATAGGAGGATGGCACATTTGCACCATGGGGCTTTGAGAGTTCTGAGGGAGATGGTGACAGGAGTTCCAGATTTTAGTTCAGAGCACCATGAGTTGTGCAAGGGGTGTGCTTTGGGAAAGTACACCAAGACTGTTTTTTCGAGCAGTGACAGTAGAGCGGCAGGGATACTTGATCTTATACATTTAGATGTATGTGGCCCGATGTCTTCGGCATCGTTGACTGGTTCCCTATACTATGTTGTATTCATTGATGACTTCTCTCAGAAGTCCTGGATTTTCTTCATGAATACCAAAGAACAGGTCTTCAGTCGGTTCCAAGAGTTCAAAGCTCTTGTGGAGAACCAGACAGGGAAGAAAATCAGAGTCCTGAGATCGGACAATGGGGGTGAGTATACCTCCAAGGAATTCATGGACTTTTGTGCAGGAGAGGGCATCAGGAGGGAGTTGACTATTCCTTACAACCCACGGGAGAATGGGGTTGCAGAGAGGAAGAACAGGGCCATTGTTGGGGCTGCGAGAGCCATGCTACATGATCAAGGGCTGCCACTATTTCTATGGGCTGAGGCATGCTACACTGCAGTTTATCTGCAGAACAGGAGTCCCCACAAGGTTGTGGGGAGCATGACTCTTGAGGAGGATTTCTCTGGGAAGAAGCCCGAGGTGGGTCACCTTCGTATTTTTGGGTGCATCACATATTCATATGTCCCTTCTGAGAAGAGGACAAAGCTGGAGCCCACGATAGAGATAGGGATCTTTGTTGGGTACAGTGAGACTTCAAAGGCTTTCCGTATATACTTTCCTTTCTTGAGGAAGACTGTCTTGAGGAGGGATGTCAGATTTGAGGAGGATGGAGCCTTTAGGAAGTCTAGAGGGACAGAGAAGGGTGAGCAGTATTCACCACAGATTCAGGTGAGTCCACTGCAGGATACAATGACACAGAGTTCGTGGCCACTAGTTTCGGGGACGACAGGTTCATAGGTGACAGGGCCACATGATTCAGGTTCGCAGGCTATTGGTCCACAGGTTTAAGGATCAAGTACTTCAGAGTCTACTTCAGGATCAATGTCTTCAGGAGATGGGGTTGAGCAGGGAGATTCCCCTCCACCGAACACTACTTTAGAGAGGAGGAAGCCCAAGTGGCTTCAGGACACTTTGAGGGAGGCACAGGGTTCAGTGGGGAATCCCAGATAGGCAATGAGGGAGAGTAAACCTCCCGAGAGGTTTTGCAGCTACATCGCAATGGTGAGCAGTATTCAAGAGTCCGAGCCTTCCACTTTTGAGGAGGCCACTAGTAGACAGGTATGGAGAGATGCCATGATGGAAGAGTACAATTCCATCATGAAGAACGATGTCTGGGAAGTTGTTCATAGACTTGAGGGGAGTCAGTGGTGACTTCCAGGTGGCTCTATAAACTAAAGCATGTTGCAGATGGCAGCATTGAGAAGTACAAAGCTCGCTTTGTGGCTCGAGGGTTTTCACAGGTTGAGGGAGTCGACTATGAGGAGACCTTTGCGTCGGCTGCTAGATACACTTCGATCAGGGCAATGATCTCCATTGCAGCAAAGATGGGTTGGAAGATCCACCAGATGGATGTGAAGACCACATTTCTGAATGGTCTTATTGAGGAGGAGGTGTATATTGAGAAGCCATTGGGCTTTGAGGTGCATGGGAGAGAGTTTCATTTGTGTAGACTGAAGAAGGCATTGTATGGGCCAAAACAAGCTCCCAGAGCTTGGTATTCGAGGATAGATGCCTATTTGCAGCAGTTGGGTTTTGAGAAGAGTGAAGCAGATCCCAACCTATACTTCAGTGTGGTTGGAGAGGATCCTCTCATTCTTCTGCTATATGTGGATGATATTTTCATTATAGGGCCAGAGAGACTCATCAACAACTGCAAGGAGAGCCTTGCTTCAGAGTTCGAGATGACTGACATTGGACTGATGCATTACTTTTTGGGATTGGAGGTTTGGCATGAGCCTGGACACATCTTCCTGGGACAAGGGAAGTATGTGTGTGACATTCTGAGTAGATTTCAAATGGGGGATAGCAGGCCCATGCCCCCCATGATTACCAACTGGAAGAAGCTTCATGCTTCCGAGTCACAGTTGGTGGATTCCACTTTGTATCGTCAGTTGATCGGGTCATTGATGTATTTGGTCAATACCAGGCTAGATATTTGTTTTGTTGTCAACACTCTCAGTCAGTTCATGGTGGAGCCTAGGAGAGTGCACTGGGTGGCAGCAAAACATGTGCTCAGGTATCTTGTGGTACGGTAGATTATGGTCTGGACTATCAGAGAGGAGATGGAGTTCATCTGGTTGGCTATACAAACTCGAATTAGGCAGGATGTGTCAGTGACAAGAAAAACACTTCAGGGTGTTGTTTTGGATTGGGAGCAGCAGTTGTGTCTTGGTTCATTCAGAAACAAAAGTCAGTGGCTTTGAGTTCTGCAGAGGCTGAGTATATGGTAGCCAATCAGGCCAGTTGTGAGGCCCTTTGGCTTCGCAAGATGCTGGTGGGATTGTTCGGTGTGCAGTTGAGGCCTACTGTGATAATCAAAGTTGCATTAAACTCTCGGAGAATCCAGTTTTTCATGACCGGTCTAAGCATATCGAGATTCGTTATCACTTCATCTGTGACTATGTTCAGAGAAGAGATGTGGAGCTACAGTACATATTTACAGAGGAGCAGGTTGCATACATACTCACCAAGGCATTGGGCAGAGGCAAGTTTGTATTTTTCAGGGACAAGGTTGGAGTGGTGAGTAACACTTTACTCGGTAAGAGGGAGTGTTAATTTTTTTTTTAATTAAATAAAGTACCTAGGCAAGTGTTTCTTATCCCTAGGCGCCTAAGGGGTGAGAAAGTGCCTAATGTGGGCCCTAGTCATTTAATTTGTGAGATGCAAATTAAAAGGTGAATTTATGACTTTAGTGAGGGTGAATGAAGATACATTAAATCTCAGCCACTCATCTAATATAATCTCAACCATTGGATTATAAAACTCCTCACCTACCTCATGAGGTCGATTAGGGTTGGAGGGTGCACCCATTGTTGGGTTGTTGTTTCATTTTGAGATAGCAAGAGAGAGAGCATTTTCGAGCAGCAAGAGAGCATCCATTTCTTAGAGCTAGGGCACACATTCCAAGGCAGCGTATTAGTACAGAGATCGAGTCAAGGAGTTCAACATTTATAGGAGGCCGTACAACACGGATTCCAAGCTTCGCATAGTCTTTTGTATGCACACAAATCGAGAAACAAAATAACATTAAATTATGTCCGTATGGTGCAGATTTTATTAGTCTGTACAACTGTACTTTGGCACAGTTTTCGAGGAGGGACAAACAACCGTACTCAGGCCGTACCGTACAGATTCCATACAGTCCTTTTTTGGCATAGAAATTGAGGCAGGTGGTTGTGTGGTTTTTCTGGAAAGTTTGGCACGGTTTGCAAGGTGGTCGTACAACCATTAATGCACCCAGAAAATCTCTGAAGCTGTTGGCACGTATTTCGAGGCATCCGTATAGCATTTTGGAGGCACAAAAATTGAGCAGACCTGCAATTTATTGCATAAAATTCTGGAAAGAATTTTGAGGAGTTTGGCTTATTTCCTATGTGAAGACTTGGCACAATTATCGAGATA
Source organism: Picea engelmannii (assembly GCA_009831015.1). Taxonomy (NCBI): domain Eukaryota; kingdom Viridiplantae; phylum Streptophyta; class Pinopsida; order Pinales; family Pinaceae; genus Picea; species Picea engelmannii. The sequence continues at coordinate 496,006 of ML790038.1, read as the reverse complement.
AGTTTGTCATTTAAATTTCTGAAGATGAACATGCTGTAACAAAATTCTCTGAAGCTCCTAAATAATAAAAATCTTCCTCTCTCACTGGTTTTCCCCTTGTGGGTTTTTCCAAGGTCAAAGTTAGACCGAAAATATCTGTGTCAATATTTTCTGAGTTTTATGTGCTGCTAATATTTTATTTCTACGTTATAAACGATGTTCAGAATCCTCATGTTTCAGTTATGAAATTAATTTTCTGTTGTGTATTTAATTGCTGATATAAAACTGGGTTTGGGCATTAAACATTGGCTGAAAATTCAATGAGACTGAAACTGTGTTGGGGTCTGAAAATTTTACAACGTCAACATCCTACTGCCACGTCACTACCCAGTCACCTGCCACGTGTCATCCATATCGCTGCCATGTTAGCATTCCATAGAACCACGTGTCGCATCTATACAATGCCACACGTCAATTTTTTATTGGTCCACATCAACCCCTAAAAACGACAAAAATGAGTGGCATGTGTCACCTCCTAGTGTTGCCATGTGTCAGGATGATGTCATCATGAAGACGTCAGCGTTGACTTTGACCTGTGGACTTTGAATTTTTTTTTGCTTGTTGGGGAAATCGATCAAAACGCGATAAATTTCGTATATGGTGTCCATTTTCAAAAATTTATATATGGCTGGAATTGGCATGACGAGCCCGACACAATGGCATTGATTTCATTTGATTTCGATAACTTTCATTTTTAGGCCTTCCTGGATCCATTTTGGATTAGTCGAGAAGAATGACCCAAATAAAAGCATAAGAAAAAAAAAGCATAACCCGAAAAAAAAAAACATGCTGGTAATGTAAATATTTCAAAACAATAGCAGGTTGAATTCAAACATCATCACTACTTTACAACAAATAAACTAGGGTTCAAATTCTCTTAAAATCTGTGTATACCAAAAAAAAAGTCTAACCCAATACTTTTGAAACTATAGAGTTGACGGTAAAGAACTAGCTCGAGTTCGAACCCTTGCTCTCCTTTTCAGTTAGGTGGTAAAATATTCCACCCTAGCCATGAGAAAGAGAGATAATTTAGATCTTTCACTTGTGTTTATTGTTGATGAACCCATTTCATTTAGTTGCAGAATATTATTTGTTGGGAAAACCGAATTTGTCTTGGAGTAGATCGATTTGTTTGTGGAGGGTTGTTTCTATTTGCATGAGGTCGATTCTTGGAGTGGAATCCGATTCCTTTAGAGAGAGGGCCGATTTATCTTATAGAGAGTCCGAGTTCTCTATTGCTGGACACGAGTTTATCTTGCTAGATCGAATTCCTTTGTGCTGGGTTGAGTTCCTTTGTGGCTGGGCCGTACTCCTTAGTGCGTGGCAGCTACCTTAAGTGTAGAGGCCGAGTTTGGCTGTGGAGGGCTAGCTCCTTGTGCTGGGTGGATTCCCTTTGAAAAAAGGGCTTGTTACTACTGCAGAGATTGAGTTGTGAGGGTAGGGGTCGAGTTAATTGTGCAGACAGTAATTTCTTGTGTGGGGGTCGTGTGCATATAACAATATCTGGTTCTCCTATGTGTGGGCCAAGTTACTAGTGGGAAGGCCGAGTTTTCTAAGTGTGGGAGCCGAGTCTTGGTTGGGGTCAGAGTGCTTTGGTGAGGAGGCCGTGTTCAATCCAGTCAGGTGGCATCCTTTGGATAGGGGCGAATTTACTGTTCAAATCATGGCCATTTGATGAGAAAACACAACCATATATGCAGCTTGGGTTCCAGATTGGAGGGTGCTTCCTTCAACAACCTTTTGGACAGTAACCAAGAGGCTGTATAAACAAACTCTACTGCAGAAGGTTTTGTCTAACAGAGGTCAGAAATGTTACTTGAGCAGATTTTATATTTGTTGTTGTTACTGTTGTGACAGGTTGGTAGAAGTTGTCACCACCTGCAATGCATGTAATGGATGTTTGATGATCAATGCAATAGAAATTCCAATTGTATGCTAAGTCTTTAAGTTTATCATTAAACTGTTTGATATAATGCATGAACCAAAATACCGTTAAGTCTCAACAACAACAAACATAACACATTACAGCCAAACTGTTTGACAAAAAGCCTTAATCAATCAGCAGGTCAGCAAGGGAATTTTAGTGAATTGTTTGACAAAAACACTAAACCACATCAACAGATCATCAAGGGTTATTACAGCTTCATACTTGCGCTTTCCTTGTCCGACATTGCCTTCTGTTGCAATGGATGAAGAGGTCATTGTGAGAAAAATTTCATAATTTTATTACTGTCCAACAAATGACCAAAATTATAGGACAAGTTTGAAGGAAAATGTAACAAGTGCAGAAAATTATAAATAAATAGAAAAGTATATAGAAAAGACTCACCAAGTGGCATTGAAAACACCATTCCCCTGAATCTTTTTTTGTAATATACCGATGCCTATTTGAACGTCTTAGTCTTTGCATAAGTGTCGCTGATTTTTTCCTAGTCATATCAACATGTGGTGCAGTCTTGTGCGTCTTTATTTTTCTTGAATAAATGACTATCCATAACTGTTATTCCTGGGTCAAAATTTCAATGTCTATCTTATGCATGCCGAGCCTTTGTGTCTATCATTAGAGTGATCCTGGATGGGGGTTCATTTGTCATTGTTCCCGAAGCATTTAGCCTTTAGGATGGTTAGGTTTGAGGAGACATAGGAGTGTCTTGAGTCATTTTATGTCTTGTATCCTCATCTATTATCATTCAGTCTTTCGCTTTGAGTCAGTTGTCCCCCCATCCAGCATAGGGATATGGTACTTGGTTCTTTCATCTTGATCTTCTTGAGTTATCACTTCGTGTTGAGGGAAGAGAGACATCATTTCTCTCCTTTTCAGTAGGTCACCTTGTATCGAATTCAACACATTATCTACAGATGACCCATAAGTAGAGCACCTTAGTAGCTATTAGCGTCATTGGCGGTTATTTTGCATTCGACAAGGCTGAGCATCATTGGGCCTTGATTGGATGATCCTTGTCACTGTTCGACTTCAGAACATCTTTCATAGTCTCAGGTTGTGCTCGTACCTTAGGACCCATTGACATTATTGGTGGTGCTCCTTCGCACTCCATAGGTGTTTACATTATTGACATCTGATGAAGTGACTTTCTTCCTTGTGTCGACATCAACACATTTACCACGAGGAGGAGTGTACATTATCGGGTGGTAGCTGGTAGCGGATTCATATGAGACCCCTTGGTTTTTAGTTTTCATTGGGAGGATTATATACTTTGACTCCATGGCCCATTGTATAGGATTTGGTACTAGAGGTCAGCTTACAGGTTGTTCTTCATTAGATTACAGGGCCTTTTGTCATTCTTCCACACAGTTATAGGAGTATTCTTGGTACACATTCCTCAGTTCATAGAGCATCATTGGTACATCTTACAGAGTTCTCACAGGGCATCGGTTTGATTATATGGACACAGAGATTCTTATGGTTCTCGACATCCCATAGGGGATCCCGTCCTCTTGAGTAATCATTGTTAACCCCTAGATTTTCGCCCTTGAAAATCTTGAGGGTTAAGATCCAACATGCAACACTTTGGTTGGCATACTGAGATTTTACCAGGGTTTTATCACTTATGTTGAGCAAGAGGTTGGTTCACACATGAGGCAGGTACATGATCAATACATGGCTGCTTAGTTCAGAGACATAGTCGACTTGGTTTCCATACATTTTGAGAGAGAGATGTATACATATAGGTGTTGTTATTTTTTAGGAGACACGGTTTGAGCGGGTCTCCTGACAGTTTGGGGCAATGCTGAGCATACAGTATGAGTCCTTGTAGGATTCTAGGCTCAATGACACTTTTCTGGGCGACATGCAGGAACTTGTTATTTTTAGCAGGTTTTGATCCAAGCTCCATATTTAGATTCAGAGAGCGCAGTAGTGATCCTTGAGGCATCCGGATTCCTTTGAACCTTTTTCTAGATGATGTCACCCAAATTACTATTTTTAGCAGGTTGAGCATCAGGGCCCGCATGACAGTTCTGATTGCATATTCGGATCCCTTGCGGAAAGAAGAGATTGATGAGTATAAATTCAAAGGTATTCAAAAGACTTTCTATTTTTGTTAGTATTTATGTGGCGGTGACATCCGATTCATCCAGGATGATGTGGACAATTTTCTAAAAATAGGACCAGGATCCTATTTTTAGAGGGCCCTATATTTAGAGGATTCTATTTTTAGAGGACCCTATTTTTAGAGGTACCTATTTTTAGCGGGTTCTATTTTTAGCTACCTCTATATTTATCAGGTCCAGTTGTCGTCCATGCATTGCCAAGTGGCATCCTTAGAGGTCGACATGTGGCAGTTCCTTAGATAGATGTGGCGTCCATGTTTCCAATAATAGGGGGGTGCATGTGTTCACTTCAGTCATCTCCATCATGCAAAGTTAACTAAGCATTCACTCCTGTGTTGGCATCTAATTATGGCCTTCTCCACTTCAGTTAACTTGGGCACCTTTTCCACTCTCACTCCCACTCACCTTCACTCCACTAACTCGCCTTGTTCTCCCTCATGTAGATGCACACATCGACACTTGACTGGCAGCATGTTCCAGTCAACTCAGACTAGCTATCAGTTAGTTTTCCTCATGCATATCATGCGCCTCATTTTACCTTTCCTCCAATTCACTTAACTCACCATGCACTCAGTCATCTCACTCTTCTTCTCCACATCCACTTAGCCTCTATTCTTACCCTTCTCATGCATCCCTCCTAGCTTCTTAGGGTTTTTGCCTTCCTTAGCTATATATTGGAGGATTTCCATGGGTTATTTCTTCGATTCTTTGCAGGAGCATCATACTCTCTCTCTCTCTCTCTCTCTCTCTCTCTCGTCTAGTGGTGTGTCATTGAGCAAAGTAATCATCGTATCGGTTGTGAGCTTGCCAACTGTGGCGCAACCAACCCTCTTGTAAAGCTGGATCAATATAGAAGGTTGTGTTTATTGTTCGAACCTCTCTTCTTAATGGTATTGTGGTGAATTTACAAATCTGATATGTCATTTGTGAACTATTTACTATGATGGTATCAATCTTTTGAGTAGTTTTTCTTTTCTTTTTCCATTCTATTATCATTGTGCTAACTCTGTAGTTTCCCTCCAAGTGTGTTAGATCAACTTTTTCCACCATTTTGGACTGCTTTACACACTATCCAAGGCAAAACAACTCATTGATTTTTTTATTTTTCAGATCTTAAATCAGCCACAAGGGCACTTCATTGTTCCCAAGGACTCCCCCCAAAGGCTAGCAAGGCCTAGCCCGAACAGAAAAGGGTTTAGCTCGTGACATCTGGGGCTATTTCTCCTATAATTAGCCAAGTTTTTTACCACTGTCATAACAGGTTTATCAACTCATATTGGAGCATAGAAATTTGTGCTAACAAGTCCTAATGAGAATATTACAACTCATCATTATCCATGACCTTCTAATTTATATCTGAATATACTAGAGTCCTGAAGAGAGTTTCCATTGAAATTCGGTTGAACATTGTAATTTCCTGTGTCCAGAAATCAGGAACTTAACTAATTTATTTATGTTCTCATGCATTTCACTGCATATATTGTTTAATAAATCCATGAGAAAAAAATCGTTTCTACAAATCATAAATCATTGTACATATGTTACAATTTGGAATAATTTATTCCATGGGAAATGAATGGGCATAATTTGGGCAGCAGTAATGGCCATAACAACCATTTGGTCATTCCTACGGCAAGCTTGCTTGAGAAATTCAAAGAAACAAAGCCTTATTCAGAAGTGCTGATCATACAAATATCAATCTAATGATATATTGCTTCTAGGGCAATTCTAACAAGTCGGAGCAATCCCTCTATATCATGAAAGCTGAAATCAATAACTCTTTTCACTTCAGACGTTTTTTTCTGTCCTATTGTTTCCATCTAGCAAACTGACAGTGGCAGCTGAAAATGCAATTTCCGACTTTGTAAAAGCTCCCATAGCAGCAATGACATCTTGTGTCTACAATTCAAAAAACAAATTGAAGTACAATTAGAACAACATGCCAAAGATATCAAAGTAGCCTAGTTCTATAGAAGGCAAACTAAATGAGTAGTCGAAAAAAAACAAATGAAAAAGTGAATGATATGCATAGAATAACAATAACAACAAATTGTAAAAGTGCTTATCTATCTTCCTACTTCATATTTCACAAGGGATAATTTTTTAGTTAGTAACAATGTGTTTCAAATCTTATGCTTCTTTGTAGTCTGATTATATAACTTGTAATACATTGTATATGGATTAATTTTATCTTTTAAGACAAAAATACATTCTTTGCAACTTACATATTTCAAGACATGAATAAAATGAGGGTGATGTCGAGCAAAAATGATGTGATTTCCAGCTACATGGGGAGATCCATCTCCCTTGGATGGATTTACAAAACTTTCACCCATCACTGAATGGTTATTTGAACTGTCAACATATGGGGATGACAATAATGGGGATTGACCTGCAATATCACAAAGGCATTTGTCAGAAGGTAAACTTAAGTAGAATTCATCTCACAAATCCAATAAGCATGCGAACAAACATATCTCGTCTTTAATGCAACTAACTATCTCCTCAAATGTTGCTCAAAACAACAAAAATGATGAAGAAAAAAATTAAAGTTGCAAAAGATCCAGCAACAAAACAACATCTCTTTGGCTAATTCCTCTTCATCCAAACCATTGATTAAAATATACACACAAAACAATAAAGCAGGGAGATTTTATGAAACTTTGTAAAACGAGAAGGATTACAATGAATATCTTTGAAATACAGTGAACAAGAGAACTCAACAACAACGAGTCTACAGAAGGTGAAATGCATATTTGATTTAAAAACATTTCACCTCGAACCTAAAATAACTTTGTTAAGGCTTTTCATGTTATTTGGTAAATGACTACTATCAATTTTAACAACAATTGATTTATGCATATATAGCATGCTTGTTTACTCAAAATATATGTTGGCTTGTCTGTGTTTGCAAACATTAAATTAGAACCTAAAGGCTTCATTATTTGTTTAAAAGTTAAAACATTCAAATATACTTTAAGACTGTAGACTTTTGTAGCTTCAGGCAGGTATTCTCACGTGCCCTAGGTGTTGGACATGTGAGAATTGTCGTGGGCACCACATCACACTTTTGGTTTGGTGAAAACCCCCTTGGATTTTGAGTTGGGGGCTTGATGATGGGCTTTGTGGGTTTGTGATGGGGCTTCACACACACAGGAAAGTCTAATTTGGTGTTGACTTTGTGGAGGGGATTTCTTAATGACCCCTAAGACTTGTATAAATAAGAGGGAGGTCATTGTGACAATTCATTGTGTGGAGACATTGTGAAGAGGAGCTTGGTGATTTCAGTTCAGTCTATCCCTTGGTGACCTCAGTGCTTAGCCTCAGTTCTTGTTGTGTTTTTTCTTGTTTTGGGCAGGTACAAGTGAGGAGGAGGGCCGCAATGCTGATGGCAGCCAAGGGAGGGAAGGTCGAGGCCTAGGCAAGGATCGGTCTGCCAAGAGAAGCTAGTTGCAGCCTTGGAGAAGCCTCGACCTGCCTGAGAAGGTGACTGCAGGTGCTTAGGGAGGTTGTTGGAGGGTGCGGCCTAGGGTGTTGAGGCTGCCACAGGCTTGGACAACAGCCTAAGAGACTCAGCCTACAATTCTGGGGTAGCCACTGAGTTCTTGGTGAATGAGGAGTTGTTACAGGAAGGAAACAACAGTTTTGCACAATCAATAAGGGTTGTGACAAACTCAGTGACGACAGACCTGCAAAAGTAGCAGCGGGGTGTTCTTTATGGGTTGATTTGTGGGCTATAACAACCAAGTTTTGTGGGTTGTTATAGCAATACAACAACAGACTTTTTAGGGCTATCTAAGGGGTATTACAGGCTTGGAACATGCAGAGAAGAGGGTTGTTACAGCCAATATTAACGAACTGTCACAGTCAGGAAAAAGTAGGTTTTGGGACTGTTATGGCAGCCAGGAAATAGGGTTGTGACAAAAGAGTCTTTGAGTGACTTTTGGGACAGTCTAAAGGAAAAAACAATTGGGGCAGCGAAAGAGGGTTGTTACAAGGTTGTAACAACAATCTTTTGGAGCAGCCCTAGGACAACCAGAAGGGTTGTTACAATAGTACCCCAAGGGCAATTGTGGAGAATCTAAGAAAGAGCCAAACTTGTGCAAGGAGTTGTAGAGGAAGAGAAGGGTTTGAGGGGGAAAGGGATCCCCCAACCCTTAGCCTCAGGACAACAACAGTGGCACGGAAACCAAGGAGGGTTTCAAGAGTTTTTTGTAAGTGTTTTTGGTATTCTTCTTTTGTATAAAGTGGGCCATTTTCCCTGGTACAAGAGCCTTTTGTTTTGGATGTATGAACAAGATATTTTGGCATTGAATACTTGTGTACATGTGTATGATCTAATTTCTAGTTTTATATTCTGTTGTGCTCAAGTAGTTAGGCATCTCATTGTGTTTATGTTTACAGTTAAAATTGGGTAAATTTGTGTATAACTGTGGAAACAATAGACCGGACCTGAGGTGCAATAAAATCTAACATGGTATCAGAGTTGTGGTTCTGAGAAGGGAAGTTGAATCGGAGTTATCTACAAAGGTGACAACTCTGGGAGGGAGATGTAGTGGCTGTTGTAGGTGGTAGCAGGCTAGATGGTCTTTGGTTTGAGACATGGAGCAACTTGTCCAGATTAGGAGTTGTGGGCTATTGTAGCTCGGTGGTGTGGCAGGTTGGGAGTTTTGGTGTGTTATCCCCATTTTGTGGATAACTAAGGAGATGATGTCTCGAGGCCCTCATGTTGCATATATGGAGTGCCAAGAGACTACATGACCAACAATACGCTTTGCACAGATGGAAAACCCGCTCACCACCACAGATGGTCATAGGTTTATAGATGGCATCCACCACACCAGTTGGCTTCCGGAAGGCAGTGGGCCTTGCTTCATGAGGTACAAGTCAGTATTATGGTGAGAATCATTTCAATACCTAAGCCATTTGATTATGTTGTATCTTATATTGCTCTAGATTTCATGATATGTGCTTGAACATTATGCCTTTTTCCCTGCTTCACCTTGGTGGTTGACATTGTGCCCTAGTAAGTGGTTTTCTTTGGGAATGGGTTTGTTGCTGGGAAATCCCTTAATGAGCCATCGTACCATTCCCAACCATACTTACCACTTTCCATCACTATTCCCGTCGGTTTCCTTATCTCTTGGGATTTTAGGGTGTATTGACCCAAGAAGGGGTTGTCCCTTATTCTATGGGAAGAAGGGGCTAAAGGCCCAGAGGGGTTGGTGTTGGGTAAAATATAAAAGCCATATATGAACCTTCTAGATGCTTCACCCAGGGATCACCCAAGAAAGCAATAAAACACTTATCTTTGAATAAAAGGGGATCCATAATATAAAAAAGAAATCCTTGAAAGGTAGATTGAAGGATAGGAGGTCTCATCACGAGTCGACCTATCACGTCCATGGATATCTAGTGGTATGACATTGTCATTATCTGGTCACCAAACCAGGGCAGTGACTCTAGTTGCATGGCTGAGAGAAAGGGGGTCTCATCACGAGCCAACCTTCTCATTTCCATTAGGCATTTGTGGGTGACATTGGCACCATCTGGTCATGACACCAGGGCAATGACCTTCAATCTCTCCTTGTGCTAAAGAAAATATAAAGAAATAAAAATAAAAGGAAAATAAAGGGCTTGGAAAAAATGCATTGCGGACGAAGGTACCACACACCCTCTACAAAGGTACCCATGAATGAGACACTACAACCCCTAGTATGTCATGAGACCTATGCCCATTGAGTCTTGACCCCATCCACCTCATACATTTTACATGGCTTAGAGAGGGACCTCCTAGAATCTCTCCTTGACCTAGGGCAAGATCTACACAATAGGACATCTCATCAACCCTCCCATACTTAAGCTTCACAAGTCACATAGTGTCTTTGAGCTATTAATTGTTTGATATGGTAATCTTTGATGCACATGCTTAGATGGCTTGTTTATTGATTGGATCAAATTATCATGATGTTATGACTTGAGATCCTTGGAGGGTGTGTCCATTTATTTTTGCAAGACCTAGCTGGTGGACATTTTTGGGAGAACAAGACTAGATTGGGCTTCCATGGCTTCCATGGGGCTACAAGCCCAGGACCATTGCTTGCTAAACGATTTTCCCAGGAGGGGAAAAATGTCCCACTTTTGAGCATGACGTCATGGGAGTTTGGGCTTGGTGGTGAGGTGCCACTCACTTGCACTTGGACGTTTTGAGTAGAAGAGGGTTTTCACCAAGAAGAGATCATCTAGATGCTTGACACATGCTCTTGGGAGGCCCTTCCATCCTTCTCCAGCACCAATGTCCTCCTCAAAGTGGCAAAACGTCCCCTAAAGGGGTGACGACATCCTAGATTAGGGTTTAATTTGTGCAAAAGATGAAATTTTAAGTGAATTGTTTAATATTATTGTGTTAAGGGGG
>ML790038.1:434454-461141 GCA_009831015.1 Picea engelmannii | reverse complement strand
TTGTTGTTGAGTTCTCTTGTTCACTGTATTTCAAAGATATTCATTGTAATCCTTCTCGTTTTACAAAGTTTCATAAAATCTCCCTGCTTTATTGTTTTGTGTGTATATTTTAATCAATGGTTTGGATGAAGAGGAATTAGCCAAAGAGATGTTGTTTTGTTGCTGGATCTTTTGCAACTTTAATTTTTTTCTTCATCATTTTTGTTGTTTTGAGCAACATTTGAGGAGATAGTTAGTTGCATTAAAGACGAGATATGTTTGTTCGCATGCTTATTGGATTTGTGAGATGAATTCTACTTAAGTTTACCTTCTGACAAATGCCTTTGTGATATTGCAGGTCAATCCCCATTATTGTCATCCCCATATGTTGACAGTTCAAATAACCATTCAGTGATGGGTGAAAGTTTTGTAAATCCATCCAAGGGAGATGGATCTCCCCATGTAGCTGGAAATCACATCATTTTTGCTCGACATCACCCTCATTTTATTCATGTCTTGAAATATGTAAGTTGCAAAGAATGTATTTTTGTCTTAAAAGATAAAATTAATCCATATACAATGTATTACAAGTTATATAATCAGACTACAAAGAAGCATAAGATTTGAAACACATTGTTACTAACTAAAAAATTATCCCTTGTGAAATATGAAGTAGGAAGATAGATAAGCACTTTTACAATTTGTTGTTATTGTTATTCTATGCATATCATTCACTTTTTCATTTGTTTTTTTTCGACTACTCATTTAGTTTGCCTTCTATAGAACTAGGCTACTTTGATATCTTTGGCATGTTGTTCTAATTGTACTTCAATTTGTTTTTTGAATTGTAGACACAAGATGTCATTGCTGCTATGGGAGCTTTTACAAAGTCGGAAATTGCATTTTCAGCTGCCACTGTCAGTTTGCTAGATGGAAACAATAGGACAGAAAAAAACGTCTGAAGTGAAAAGAGTTATTGATTTCAGCTTTCATGATATAGAGGGATTGCTCCGACTTGTTAGAATTGCCCTAGAAGCAATATATCATTAGATTGATATTTGTATGATCAGCACTTCTGAATAAGGCTTTGTTTCTTTGAATTTCTCAAGCAAGCTTGCCGTAGGAATGACCAAATGGTTGTTATGGCCATTACTGCTGCCCAAATTATGCCCATTCATTTCCCATGGAATAAATTATTCCAAATTGTAACATATGTACAATGATTTATGATTTGTAGAAACGATTTTTTTCTCATGGATTTATTAAACAATATATGCAGTGAAATGCATGAGAACATAAATAAATTAGTTAAGTTCCTGATTTCTGGACACAGGAAATTACAATGTTCAACCGAATTTCAATGGAAACTCTCTTCAGGACTCTAGTATATTCAGATATAAATTAGAAGGTCATGGATAATGATGAGTTGTAATATTCTCATTAGGACTTGTTAGCACAAATTTCTATGCTCCAATATGAGTTGATAAACCTGTTATGACAGTGGTAAAAAACTTGGCTAATTATAGGAGAAATAGCCCCAGATGTCACGAGCTAAACCCTTTTCTGTTCGGGCTAGGCCTTGCTAGCCTTTGGGGGGAGTCCTTGGGAACAATGAAGTGCCCTTGTGGCTGATTTAAGATCTGAAAAATAAAAAAATCAATGAGTTGTTTTGCCTTGGATAGTGTGTAAAGCAGTCCAAAATGGTGGAAAAAGTTGATCTAACACACTTGGAGGGAAACTACAGAGTTAGCACAATGATAATAGAATGGAAAAAGAAAAGAAAAACTACTCAAAAGATTGATACCATCATAGTAAATAGTTCACAAATGACATATCAGATTTGTAAATTCACCACAATACCATTAAGAAGAGAGGTTCGAACAATAAACACAACCTTCTATATTGATCCAGCTTTACAAGAGGGTTGGTTGCGCCACAGTTGGCAAGCTCACAACCGATACGATGATTACTTTGCTCAATGACACACCACTAGACGAGAGAGAGAGAGAGAGAGAGAGAGAGAGAGTATGATGCTCCTGCAAAGAATCGAAGAAATAACCCATGGAAATCCTCCAATATATAGCTAAGGAAGGCAAAAACCCTAAGAAGCTAGGAGGGATGCATGAGAAGGGTAAGAATAGAGGCTAAGTGGATGTGGAGAAGAAGAGTGAGATGACTGAGTGCATGGTGAGTTAAGTGAATTGGAGGAAAGGTAAAATGAGGCGCATGATATGCATGAGGAAAACTAACTGATAGCTAGTCTGAGTTGACTGGAACATGCTGCCAGTCAAGTGTCGATGTGTGCATCTACATGAGGGAGAACAAGGCGAGTTAGTGGAGTGAAGGTGAGTGGGAGTGAGAGTGGAAAAGGTGCCCAAGTTAACTGAAGTGGAGAAGGCCATAATTAGATGCCAACACAGGAGTGAATGCTTAGTTAACTTTGCATGATGGAGATGACTGAAGTGAACACATGCACCCCCCTATTATTGGAAACATGGACGCCACATCTATCTAAGGAACTGCCACATGTCGACCTCTAAGGATGCCACTTGGCAATGCATGGACGACAACTGGACCTGATAAATATAGAGGTAGCTAAAAATAGAACCCGCTAAAAATAGGTACCTCTAAAAATAGGGTCCTCTAAAAATAGAATCCTCTAAATATAGGGCCCTCTAAAAATAGGATCCTGGTCCTATTTTTAGAAAATTGTCCACATCATCCTGGATGAATCGGATGTCACCGCCACATAAATACTAACAAAAATAGAAAGTCTTTTGAATACCTTTGAATTTATACTCATCAATCTCTTCTTTCCGCAAGGGATCCGAATATGCAATCAGAACTGTCATGCGGGCCCTGATGCTCAACCTGCTAAAAATAGTAATTTGGGTGACATCATCTAGAAAAAGGTTCAAAGGAATCCGGATGCCTCAAGGATCACTACTGCGCTCTCTGAATCTAAATATGGAGCTTGGATCAAAACCTGCTAAAAATAACAAGTTCCTGCATGTCGCCCAGAAAAGTGTCATTGAGCCTAGAATCCTACAAGGACTCATACTGTATGCTCAGCATTGCCCCAAACTGTCAGGAGACCCGCTCAAACCGTGTCTCCTAAAAAATAACAACACCTATATGTATACATCTCTCTCTCAAAATGTATGGAAACCAAGTCGACTATGTCTCTGAACTAAGCAGCCATGTATTGATCATGTACCTGCCTCATGTGTGAACCAACCTCTTGCTCAACATAAGTGATAAAACCCTGGTAAAATCTCAGTATGCCAACCAAAGTGTTGCATGTTGGATCTTAACCCTCAAGATTTTCAAGGGCGAAAATCTAGGGGTTAACAATGATTACTCAAGAGGACGGGATCCCCTATGGGATGTCGAGAACCATAAGAATCTCTGTGTCCATATAATCAAACCGATGCCCTGTGAGAACTCTGTAAGATGTACCAATGATGCTCTATGAACTGAGGAATGTGTACCAAGAATACTCCTATAACTGTGTGGAAGAATGACAAAAGGCCCTGTAATCTAATGAAGAACAACCTGTAAGCTGACCTCTAGTACCAAATCCTATACAATGGGCCATGGAGTCAAAGTATATAATCCTCCCAATGAAAACTAAAAACCAAGGGGTCTCATATGAATCCGCTACCAGCTACCACCCGATAATGTACACTCCTCCTCGTGGTAAATGTGTTGATGTCGACACAAGGAAGAAAGTCACTTCATCAGATGTCAATAATGTAAACACCTATGGAGTGCGAAGGAGCACCACCAATAATGTCAATGGGTCCTAAGGTACGAGCACAACCTGAGACTATGAAAGATGTTCTGAAGTCGAACAGTGACAAGGATCATCCAATCAAGGCCCAATGATGCTCAGCCTTGTCGAATGCAAAATAACCGCCAATGACGCTAATAGCTACTAAGGTGCTCTACTTATGGGTCATCTGTAGATAATGTGTTGAATTCGATACAAGGTGACCTACTGAAAAGGAGAGAAATGATGTCTCTCTTCCCTCAACACGAAGTGATAACTCAAGAAGATCAAGATGAAAGAACCAAGTACCATATCCCTATGCTGGATGGGGGGACAACTGACTCAAAGCGAAAGACTGAATGATAATAGATGAGGATACAAGACATAAAATGACTCAAGACACTCCTATGTCTCCTCAAACCTAACCATCCTAAAGGCTAAATGCTTCGGGAACAATGACAAATGAACCCCCATCCAGGATCACTCTAATGATAGACACAAAGGCTCGGCATGCATAAGATAGACATTGAAATTTTGACCCAGGAATAACAGTTATGGATAGTCATTTATTCAAGAAAAATAAAGACGCACAAGACTGCACCACATGTTGATATGACTAGGAAAAAATCAGCGACACTTATGCAAAGACTAAGACGTTCAAATAGGCATCGGTATATTACAAAAAAAGATTCAGGGGAATGGTGTTTTCAATGCCACTTGGTGAGTCTTTTCTATATACTTTTCTATTTATTTATAATTTTCTGCACTTGTTACATTTTCCTTCAAACTTGTCCTATAATTTTGGTCATTTGTTGGACAGTAATAAAATTATGAAATTTTTCTCACAATGACCTCTTCATCCATTGCAACAGAAGGCAATGTCGGACAAGGAAAGCGCAAGTATGAAGCTGTAATAACCCTTGATGATCTGTTGATGTGGTTTAGTGTTTTTGTCAAACAATTCACTAAAATTCCCTTGCTGACCTGCTGATTGATTAAGGCTTTTTGTCAAACAGTTTGGCTGTAATGTGTTATGTTTGTTGTTGTTGAGACTTAACGGTATTTTGGTTCATGCATTATATCAAACAGTTTAATGATAAACTTAAAGACTTAGCATACAATTGGAATTTCTATTGCATTGATCATCAAACATCCATTACATGCATTGCAGGTGGTGACAACTTCTACCAACCTGTCACAACAGTAACAACAACAAATATAAAATCTGCTCAAGTAACATTTCTGACCTCTGTTAGACAAAACCTTCTGCAGTAGAGTTTGTTTATACAGCCTCTTGGTTACTGTCCAAAAGGTTGTTGAAGGAAGCACCCTCCAATCTGGAACCCAAGCTGCATATATGGTTGTGTTTTCTCATCAAACGGCCATGATTTGAACAGTAAATTCGCCCCTATCCAAAGGATGCCACCTGACTGGATTGAACACGGCCTCCTCACCAAAGCACTCTGTCCCCAACCAAGACTCGGCTCCCACACTTAGAAAACTCGGCCTTCCCACTAGTAACTTGGCCCACACATAGGAGAACCAGCTATTGTTAGATGCACACGACCCCGACACAAGAAATTACTGTCTGCACAATTAACTCAACCCCTACCCTCACAACTCAATCTCTGCAGTAGTAACAAGCCCTTTTTTCAAAGGGAATCCACCCAGCACAAGGAGCTAGCCCTCCACAGCCAAACTCGGTCTCTACACTTAAGGTAGCTGCCACGCACTAAGGAGTACGGCCCAGCCACAAAGGAACTCAACCCAGCACAAAGGAATTCGATCTAGCAAGATAAACTCGTGTCGAGCAATAGAGAACTCGGACTCTCTATAAGATAAATCGGCCCTCTCTCTAAAGGAATCGGTTTCCACTCCAAGAATCGACCTCATGCAAATAGAAACAACCCTCCACAAACAAATCGATCTACTCCAAGACAAATTCGGTTTTCCCAACAAATAATATTCTGCAACTAAATGAAATGGGTTCTTCAACAATAAACACAAGTGAAAGATCTAAATTATCTCTCTTTCTCATCTCTTTCTCATGGTTAGGGTGGAATATTTTACCACCGAACTGAAAAGGAGAGCAAGGGTTCGAACTCGAGCTAGTTTTTTACCGTCAACTTTATAGTTTCAAAAGTATTGGGTTAGACTTTTTTTTTTGGTATACACATATTTTAAGAGAATTTGAACCTGAGTTTATTTGTTGTAAAGTAGTGATGATGTTTGAATTCAACGTGCTATTGTTTTGAAATATTTACATTACCAACATGTTTTTTTTTGTTTCGGGTCATGTTTTTTGTTTCTTATGCTTTTACTTGGGTCATTCTTCTCGACTAATCCAAAATGGATCCAGGAAGGCCTAAAAATGAAAGTTATCGAAATCAAATGAAATCAATGCCATTGTGTCGGGCTTGTCATGCCGATTCCAGCCATATATATTTTTTTGAAAATGGACACCATATACGAAATTTATCGCTTTTTGATCGATTTCCCCAACAAGCAAAAAAAAATTCAAAGTCCACAGGTCAAAGTCAATGCTGACGTCTTCATGATGACATCATCCTAACACATGGCAACACTAGGAGGTGACACGTGTCACTCATTTTTGTCGTTTTTAGGGGTTGATGTGGACCAATCAAATGACATGTGGCATTGTATAGACGTGACACGTGGTTCTACGGAATGCTGACATGACAATGATATGGATGACACGTGGCAGGTGATTGGGTAGTGACGTGGCAGTAGGATGTTGACGTAAAATTTTCAGACCCCAACACAGTTTCAGTCTCACTGAATTTTCAGCCAATGTTTAATGCCCAAACCCAGTTTTATATCAACAATTAAATACACAACAGAAAATTAATTTCAGAACTGAAACATGAGGATTCTGAACATCGTTTATAATGTAGAAATAAAATATCAGTAGCACATAAAACTCAGAAAATATTAACACGGATATTTTCGGTCTAACTTTGACCCTGGAAAAACCCACAAGGGGAAAACTAGTGAGAGAGGAAGATTTTTATTATTTAGGAGCTTTAGAGAATTCTGTTACAGCATGTTCATTTTCAGAAATTTAAATGACAAACTTATCTCGATAACCGTGCCAAGTCTTCACATAGGAAATAAGCCAAACTCCTCAAAATTCTTTCCAGAATTTTATGCAATAAATTGTAGGTCCGCTCCTCAATTTTTGTGCCTCCAAAATGCTATACGGATGCCTCGAAATACGTGCCAACAACTTCAAAGATTTTTTGGGTGCATTAATGGTTGTACAACCACCTTGCAAACCGTGCCAAACTTTCCAAAAAAACCACACAACAACCTGCCTCAATTTCTATGCCAAAAAATGACTGTATGGACATGTATGGAATCTGTACGGTACGGCCTAAGTACAGTTGTCTGTCCCTCCTCAAAAACTGTGCCAAAGTACAGCTGTACGAACTGATAAAATATGTACCATATGAACATAATTTAATGTTATTTTGTTTCTCGATTTGCGTGCATACAAAAGACTATATGAACCTTGGAATCTGTGTTGTACGACCTCCTGTAAATGTTGAACTCCTTGACTCAATCTCTGTGCTAATACGCTGCCTTGGAATGTGTGCCCTAGCTCTAAGAAATGGATGCTCTCTTGGTGCTCGAAAATGCTCTCTCTCTTGCTCTCTCAAAATAAAACAACAACCCAACAATGGGTGCACCCTCCAACCCTAATCGAGCTCATGAGGTAGGTGAGGAGTTTTATAATCCAATGGCTGAGATTATATTAGATGAGTGGCTGAGATTTAATGTATCTTCATTCACCCTCACTAAAGTCATAAATTCACCTTTTAATTTGCATCTCACAAATTAAATGACTAGGGCCCACATTCGGCACTTTCTCACCCCTTAGGCACCTAGGGATGAGAAACACTTGCCTAGGTACTTTATTTAATTAAAAAAAAAATTAACACTCCCTCTTACCGAGGAAAGTGTTACTCACCACTCCAACCTTGTCCTTGAAAAATACAAACTTGCCTCTGCCCAATGCCTTGGTGAGTATGTTTGCAACCTGCTCCTCTGTAAATATGTACTGTAGCTCCACATCTCTTCTCTAAACATAGTCACGGATGAAGTGATAACGAATCTCGATATGCTTAGACCAGTCATGAAAAATTGGATTCTTCGAGAGTTTAATGCAACTTTGATTATCACAGTAGGCCTCAATTGCACACCGAACAATCCCACTAGCATCTTGCGAAGCCAAAGGGCCTCACAATTGGCCTGATTGGCTACCATATACTCTGCCTCTGCAGAACTCAAAGCCACTGACTTTTGTTTCTGAATGAACCAAGACACAACTATTGCTCCCAATCCAAAACAACACCTTGAAGTGCTTTTCTTGTCACTGACACATCCTGCCTAATCCGAGTTTGTATAGCCAACTAGATGAACTCCATCTCCTCTCTGATAGTCCAGACCATAATCTACCATACCACAAAGATACTTGAGCACATGTTTTGCTGCCACCCAGTGCACTCTCCTAGGCTCCACCATGAACTGACTGAGAGTGTTGACAACAAAACAAATATCTGGCCTGGTATTGACCAAATACATCAATGACCCGATCGACTGACGATACAAAGTGGAATCCACCAACTGTGACTCAGAAGCATGAAGCTTCTTCCAGTTGGTAATCATGGGAGTGGGCATGGGCCTGCTATCCCCCATTTAAAATCTACTCAGAATGTTACACACATACTTCCCTTGTCCCAGGAAGATGTGTCCAGGCTCCTGCCAAACCTCCAATCCCAAAAAGTAATGCATCAGTCCAATGTCAGACATCTCGAAATCTGAAGCAATGCTCTCCTTGCAGCTGCTGATGAGTCTCTCTAGCCCTGTAATGAAAATATCATCCACATATAGTAGAAGAATGAGAGGATCCTCTCCAACCACACTAAAGTATAGGTTGGGATCTGCCTCACTCTTCTCAAAACCCAACTGTTGCAAATAAGCATCTATCCTCGAATACCAAGCTCTACGAGCTTGTTTCGGCCCATACAATGCCTTCTTCAGTCTACACACATGCAACTCTCTCCCATGCACCTCAAAGCCCAATGGCTACTCAATATACACCTCCTCCTCAATAAGACCATTCAAAAATGCGGTCTTCACATCCATCTAGTGGATCTTCCAACCGATCTTTGCTGCAATGGAGATCACTGCCCTGATCGAAGTGTATCTAGCAGCCGACACAAAGGTCTCCTCATAGTCGACTCCCTCAACCTGTGAAAACCCCCGAGCCACAAAGCAAGCTTTGTACTTCTCAATGCTGCCATCTGCAACATGCTTTAGTTTATAGAGCCACCTGGAAGTCACCATTGACTCCCCTCAAGTCTATGAACAACTTCCCAGACATCGTTCTTCATGATGGAATTGTACTCTTCCATCATGGCATCTCTCCATACCTGTCTACTAGTGGCCTCCTCAAAAGTGGAAGGCTCAGACTCCTGAATACTGCTCACCATTGCGATGTAGCTGCAAAACCTCTCGGGAGGTTTACTCTCCCTCATTGCCTATCTGGGATTCCCCACTGAACCCTGTGCCTCCCTCAAAGTGTCCTGAAGCCACTTGGGCTTTCTCCTCTCTAAAGTAGTGTCTGGTGGAGGGGAATCTCCCTGCTCAACCCCATCTCCTGAAGACAATGATCCTGAAGTAGACTCTGAAGTACTTGATCCTTAAACCTGTGGACCAATAGCCTGCGAACCTGAATCCTGTGGCCCTGTCACCTGTGAACCTGTCGTCCCCAAAACTAGTGGCCACGAACTCTGTGTCATTGTATCCTGCAGTGGACTCACCTGAATCTGTGGTGAATACTGCTCACCCTTCTCTGTCCCTCTATACTTCCTAAAGGCTCCATCCTCCTCAAATCTGACATCCCTCCTCGAGACAGTCTTCCTCAAGAAAGGAAAGTATATACGAAAATCCTTTGAAGTCTCACTGTACCCAACACAGATCCCTATCTCTGTCATGGGCTCCTTCTTTGTCCTCTTCTCAGAAGGGACATATGAATATGTGATGCACCCAAAAATACGAAGGTGACCCACCTCAGGCTTCTTCCCAGAGAAATCCTCCTCAAGAGTCATGCTCCCCACAACCTTGTGGGGACTCCTGTTCTGCAGATAAACTGCAGTGTAGCATGCCTTAGCCCATAGAAATAGTGGCAGCCCCTGATCATGTAGCATGGCTCTCGCAGCCCCAACAATGGCCCTGTTCTTCCTCTCTGCAACCCCATTCTCTTGTGGGTTGTAAGGAACAATCAACTCCCTCCTGATGCCCTCTCTTGCATAGAAGTCCATGAAATCCTTGGAGGTATACTCACCCCCATTGTCCGATCTTAGGACTCTGATTTCTTCCCTGTCTAGTTCTCCACAAGAGCTTTGAACTCTTGGAACCGACAGAAGACCTGTTCTTTGGTATTCATGAAGAAAATCCAGGACTTTCGAGAGAAGTCATCAATGAATACAACATAGTATAGGGAACCAGTCAACGATGTCGAAGACATCGGGCCACATACATCTGAATGCATAAGATCAAGTATCCCTGCCGCTCTACTGTCACTGCTCAGAAAAGCAGTCTTGGTGTACTTTCCCACAACACACCCCTTGCACAACTCATGGTGCTCTGAACTAAAATCTAGAATTCCTGTCACCATCTGCCTCAGAACTCTCAAAGCCCCATGGTGAAAATGTGCCATCCTCCTATGCCATAGCTCATATAGGTCACTGTTGATGTTGGTAGTAAGAATCAATGCTCTCACTGGCTGGAACAAAAACTTGTACAACCTCTCATGTCTAGTACCAATCACTTTGGTCGAAGTGATGCTAGACCCCCTGGGGAAAAGAAACACCTTCCCATCATGGAACACGACCTCATATCCCTTCTCCTCAATAGTAGAAACTGACACTAATTTCTTCTTCAAGTCTGTAACATATAGAACCTCTTTCAAAGTCATGGGAGGCAAAGACTCCCTCTGAAATGATACAGTCCCGCTACCAACCACCTTGACCTCTCGGTCATCTCTAAGCACTACCTCAACATTTCCCATCTATGTGAGGTCTGTCAAGTTCTCATGAACCCCTATCATATGGCGAGAGGCACCACTATCAATATACCAAGTATATGTATGAGTGGTTCTCATGGATAGACACACAATCAAGGAAAACTCCTTGTCAAACTTGGTGGAAAACTCTTCCACCTCTGTTGAAGCTATTGTTTGTTTCTTCTTTGTGTTCAGACACTAACCTGCATAGTGCCCAAACTTATGGCATGTAAAGCACTTGACTTTGCTCATGTCTTTCTTCCCTTCACTCTTGGGCTTGTGTCCTCCCTTTGGACCCTTTTTGAACTTCTTCTTGCTAGTGGTAGCAAGAGCCACATTCTCCTCCTCATGACCTATAGATGAACTGTCATGTACATAACCTCTTTGGGTCTCCTCCTGAACAAAGTCATCCCAAAGACATTCCCAACCGGGAAGCTTCTCCCTAGAAACAATGCCCTCCACAAAAACAACCCATTGTTTGGAAACTCCATTCAATGTTGTTCTCACAAGATCACTGTCAACTATGGCTTCCCCCACATCTCCAAGCTCATCCCTCACCTGTGTCAATCTAGTAAGGTATGTGACCACATTTTCATCCTTGGTCATTTTTATGCTCTTTAGTTTTTCCCTTAAAACCATTTTTCAGTTCTCATTTGTAATCTGGTACAATTTAGTCAAAGACTCCCACATCTCATAAGAATGTGTCTTCCCCGTCAAGTGAGGAATCAAATGATACTTGATGGCATCAAGAATAAACCTCTTAGCCTTGATACTCTTCTTAGTGTAAGCTGCAAGAAGAGTAGCATCAATAGGTACCACAACAGGATGAGTAGTGGTATTTTCCACAATGTCTCACAACTCGTTTTCTTGCAAAAGCAAGATCATCCTCTCCTTCCAAACACCAAAATTTGATGCCCCATCAAGTCTGTCCTCAACTCTCAAACCTGTAGCCATCGACCCCTTTTTACTAAAAATAATAAATTCAAAAATCTGCCATGTGAAGTGACTGTTGTCCCAACTTTCTTACTGCTGAAATTTCTGCTTCTTTTCAACTCATCTCTGATACCATGTAAAATTTTCAGACCCCAACACAGTTTCAGTCTCGCTGAATTTTCAGCCAATGTTTAATGCCCAAACCTAGTTTTAAATCAGCAATTAAATACACAGCTGAAAATTAATTTCAGAATTGAAACATGAGGATTATGAACATCATTTATAACGCAGAAATAAAATATCAACAACACATAAAACTCAGAAAATATTGACATGGGTATTTTCGGTCTAACTTTGACCCTGGAAAAACCCACAAGGGGAAAACCAATGAGAGAGGGAGATTTTTATTATTTAGGAGCTTCAGAGAATTTTGTTACAACATGTTCATCTTCAGAAATTTAAATGACAAACTTATCTCGATAACCGTGCCAAGTCTTCACACAGGAAATAAGCCGAACTCCTCAAAATTATTTCCATAATTTTCTGCAATAAATTGCAGGTCTACTCCTCAATTTCCGTGCCTCCAAACTGTTGTACGGATGCCTTGAAATACGTGTCAACAGCTTCAACAATTTTTTGGGTGCATTAATGTTTGTACGACCACCTTGAAAATCGTGCCAAACTTTCCATAAAATCCACACAGCAACCTGCCTCGATTTCTGTGCCAAGAAAGGATTGTATGGACCTATACGAAATCCGTACGGTACGACATGAGTACGACTGTCTGTCCCTCTTTGAAACCTGTGCCAAAGTACGACTATACAAACTGATAAATCCGTACCGTACAGACATAATTTAATGATGTTCTATTTCTCGATTTTCGTGCATACAAAATACTATATGGACCTTGGAATCCGTGTTGTACGGCCTCCTGTAAATGCTGAACTCCCTACCTCGATTTCTGTGCTAATAAGCTACCTTGGAATGCATGCTCTAGCTCTCAAAAATGGCTGATCGAAAATGCTCTCTCTCTTGCTCTCTCAAAATGAAACAACAACCCAACAATGGGTGCACCCTCCAACCCTAATCAACCTCATGAGGTAGGTGAGGAGTTTTCTAATCCAATGGCTGAGATTAGATTAGATGAGTGGTTGATATTTAATGTCTCTTCATTCGCCCTCACTAAAGTCATAAAGTCACCTTTTAATTTGCATCTCACAAATTAAATGACTAGGGCCCACATTAGGCACTTTCTCACCCCTTAGGCGCCTAGGGATGAAAAACACTTGCCTAGGTACTTTATTTAATTAAAAAAAAAATTAACAGACGTGGCAGTACGGATGATGACGTGGCAGTACAGATGTCGATGTGGCAGGGTGACATGGTACTACGGATGTTGACTGGGCAGTTGATGGCAGTATGGATGCTGACGTGGGATGCTAATTGGGCAGGCTGACGTGGCTCGGGCCAATCAAGGGGTGACACGTGGCCCAATCAGAGGGCACCATATGGCAGACCGAATTTTCCTAATGTTACCTAGGTCAAATTTTTAGGGCCCTGGTCACAAGGGGTGCCATACGACCAGGGGCCCAATATTTGGGGGTTGCGCCTTTTAGGCTAAATTTGGTGAATTTGTCCAAATTTGGAGGATTTAGCCAAATCTGGGCTAGATTTTAGTGGATTTTTGCCTAGAAAATGGGATCTGAGCCCAAAAAGAGCCCATAAAGAGGGCATAAGTTGGGATTTCGACCCCCAACTCAAATTCTATATAATCAAGGCATGATTGAGTGTTTTTCAAGTTTAGAGACAACAAAATGATGAATAAATCATGAAGACCAAGCCATTTTTATGCAGGGAAGCTATTGAGGAAGCAAACTTTGGAGGTTATTTTCGAGAGCTATGCTCAACCTTTTTCAATGCCATCAGTTATGTTGGATTCTTGAGGTCAATCATAACATAGCCAGGCTAGTTTGTAATCCATTTGATGCATTACTAGGTCAGACAAAGGAAGTTTATTGCAGTGTGAAACAAATCAAAGATGGGGAAACCCAAATCAAATTGGCATCGCTTCGTCTTGCAGGCACTGTTATCACACAGATTGTACTTTGAAGGATAAAGGGAAAGGTAAAGAAGACAAACTGACGCAACAGGTGACTACCTTATCACGGTCACCTCAATAAGGTATGTCTTTCTATTTAGGGTGGTAGGCCTAGGGGAGACGTCCCCGGTGACCTGGGGTTTTGAGAAGGCAAAGGTTTAAGGCCAAGTATAAGTTCCCCCCTCACAAGTCACCTGTTGGGCCCGAGATATGATCATTTTCATGACGGTTATTATACACTTTTTCCATATGTATATATGTGTTTTTCATCTTTTGAAGGATCTTTTTGGAGAATTTGATGATAAAATGTTATGATCGGCATAAAGTACATGTAATTCATGTTTAATGATTAAATCAAGTTTAATTCATCATGTTCTATGATTTCCAAGAGTTAATTTATGTTTTTTTTCTGTTACGGGGAAAAACGCACCATGTTTCCAGTTTCGACACTTGATCTGGCACTCGTTCCAGCACTCGTTCCGATACCTGATCCAACACTCGTTCCAACACCCAGTATTGCACAAAAACGCAAGACGAGTTGGCGGTTATGGCATTGGCAGCCAGTGATGGACAAATAGGGCACATGGGTTTTCTTCATGATCGCCCCCTCCAACTACTAAGCTCAAGACAACTCGATTTCAGTTGTCCAAAGAAGACGATTATTGGCTCACTCTGTTTCGGCAGTTAGGGCACCATTAATGAAATTTGCCAATTTTAGAAGTGGTTCGAACCTCCTATGGTCGACCACTTGGCATGTAAACGTTATAAATAGCACTGAGGTGATCAGACATAAGTTAAGCATCATATACAACAATGTGATAGGGACAAACACATTTTTACTCTGTTTTGAGTTTTTACATTGCCAGATTATGCCAGAAATAGGTTTTTGAGTTTTCATGGTGAATTTG
This sequence comes from Picea engelmannii, assembly GCA_009831015.1. Lineage (NCBI taxonomy): Eukaryota > Viridiplantae > Streptophyta > Pinopsida > Pinales > Pinaceae > Picea > Picea engelmannii. Next base: position 446,361 of record ML790038.1, on the reverse strand, counting down.
AGTTGTTGAGTTCGTGGTTGGATTTTAGGAAGTAGCCACGACTTGCTGGGGAGCCCACCAACAATCTGGTTACTGTCTTTGTGTTCTTTATGCATTTCATAGTTTTGTTCTCTTTATTTTCCTGTACATGCATTTCTATTTTGTTAATTAGTTTGTTGTTATAATCTAATTTGCTTTGACTCTTTTTTGTAGGTTAGTATGATAAAGTGTGTTAGCATGCATTAATCTCGTAGTTAGGAATGGACCTGCAAATCCCTAGACTAACCCCATGTGTAGTTAGATATTAGATTACGTTTTCATTTATAATTGTAGAATCAAGTTTAAAACAGAGTTTTAATTAGAATAGAACAGAGTTTTTAATTGGGTTTTCTTTGACAAGGGTTTGATGGATGGATAGAATTGATTTCAGTTTTTAATCATAGGTTGCTTATTTCATTTTTATGTAGAATTGGCTTAGCTAGTTGTTGGTTAATGTAACTGTTATTTTACTTTTAATTTCTGTTTTTAAGCATTTCTTTCTTGCAGTTTGATTTGTTAGAATAGATGTAGTATAGTTTCATTTATGTAATTTCCTTTCCTAGGATTAAAATGCAATTGAATTTCTTAGTTAATGGTTGAATCTAGTTTTGCTTATGTAGTATAGAAGTATAAATGATGATCTTGTGATGTTGTTGATGGTTCATATATGAATATGCGGGGTATTTAACATTGTTTTGTCATGGCTAAACTCTCATTGGTTTGATTAATCCATACCTTTCACTTTGCCATTGAGATTAGTGTTGAGCTCATACCACTGGAATTATCCTTTGTTGTCAAGTGCTATTGAGATATCATCTGACACCGAAGACATTCACACAACCACCAGCATTATATTTGAATTGTCATAGGTTAAAAGATATTTTTCCTACTTTCATAGATACAGTTTCTTGCTTTCATAGGTTAGAATAAAGTTTTATTGCTGTTGTAGGATAGATAGACTTTGCTTTGATAGATTAGATAGTAGTTTGCTTAACATAGAATAATAATTAGTTGTTAGTTATTCTTGCTTTCAATAGAATAGATTTCATTTCATGCATTGCATTGAGCATTTAGATTTCCTTTCATGCATTAGAAATAGTTTTGCATTAGGCATTTAGTTTACTTGCCTCTTAGGCTAGATAATTGTTCAATGGGAAGTTTTACTTGCAGTAGTTAGTTGCCTTTGCTTACTTGTCTTTTTCTTTAGTAGGTTAGTTAGGTGCCTTTGTTTACTTGTCTTTTTATTTAGTGGGTTAGTTAGGTGTCTTTGTTTACTTGTCTATTTTCTTTAATAGGTTAGATAGGTTCTTTTGTTTACTTGCTTATTTATTTGCTTTCATAGGGTAGTTGCTCATTGAATGTAGGTTGGCAAGTTAAAGAAGTTTGCTTTTGTCATTTGCTTATTATGCTTAGTAGTTTGCTTATTGCTTATTGTTGAACTAGTTTTCTTTACATAGGGTTTTACTTTCTTTCTTAGGAACTATCCATCGATCCTTGGCCCAAAAGTACTTAGGTTACCTAGTTTCAAGTTGCATAGTCGGGTTTGCTAATTAGATAGGTTTGCTTGAGTAGATTATCCTTAGATAGTTGCTTTCATTAGTTAGACTATACTCCTACCAGCCCTTCTACCTTTGGCATATATTTTGCTACAACTCTAAGTTTACTTACCCTGGGTTGACAATTTAATTGAGGGTTTTTAGTGCATATATAACACCCATCATTTTTGGCGCCGTTGTCGGGGAGTTGTCTCAAGGTAAGAAGTAGTTAGGAAATAGATTATCCTTAGACCTTAGCATTATTTTGGTGGTGAGGGAACTTTAAGACAAGAGGTAAGAACATGTGCATCTGCTATAGCAGGTTCCCCCAAACCCAATAATAGTTTTTCTTTTTTTTGTTTTTTGTTTATGAATAGACCTAGAAACCAAATGGTAGCTTTTTCTTTTTGCTTTCTTTCATGAATATGCCTAGAGACCCACAAGGTAGATACATTAAATCAAAATCTGACCTTTCAACCAAGGTTCATTCTAATCTCTTTGGGGGAAGGAACGTTCCGCTTATAAAATCCATAGACCGATACTAAAAAACAGGAGCTAGCTCAACCCAAAGAGTTAAAGCAATCTCTAAAGAGACTAAAACAAGGAGCACTATAAAACAAGAAATTGAGGCATCAATAATAGTGGGACAGGAGGCAAGACCACTCAAGCCTTCCACATAACCAAACAATACAACCTTTGTTTTCTTACCACCATCAGGAGATCCTAACTTTGTGGACATCATCTTTGTGTGAACCAAGTTTTATCAAATGAAAAGATGAATTCGAAGATGGCCATTAGTTTGGAAGAACTCTCTCAAATCCTAGCAACAACCAAGATTTCTTGTTTTCAATAAGAACATATTTTGGTAGCAGCCAAAAGTGTATCTACCTCTCCCGAAATATTAGAAGAATCAAGGTCCTATAAGCTACAAAATGATCTTCCTTGCCAAACTGTGAAGAAAGATGAAAACTTATGGACTACCTCTAGTGGAGAGCAATCACTAAGACCTGAGATTGAGGAGTTCTCAACATCCATCTCAACAGATCCTTTATGTACTTCAGAAATCAATCATCCAAAAGAAGAGGATCTGCATAGCATGATGAAGGAGAGCATAGAAATTACTGTTGATAAACATCAAGATTACATTGAAATTTGGTTTCAAGAGGTCATTAGGCCACAATACTATTCTCTTCTTCAACACCTTCTGATGCCAAAACAAGTAGGTTGGTTGGTTCTTCATATCCAAGTAATCATTGCGGTAACTTTTTCATATATGGATATGAGTATGTTTTTTATCTTGCTCCACACGTGGTTACATTGGAAGAGTTATTACACTTGAATAAATATTTTCCCTTTCTTTTTAGGTAGGGTAGGATAGTAAATAAAAGCTACATGTTGATTATTTTAGCTTAGAAGTCTAATGCAACCTCACTTTACATTTTCTTTTAATGAAACAACTATGAGATACATGTTCCTATGATTTGATATCATTAGTGTTGCACCTCTTTTGTCACCTAAATGAGCAAAATAGAGGTGCTTACAAGCTTAGTTGGGTTAGCTAAGCAAGATAATTGTAAAGGAAAGGGTTAGAGAAAGAAACATAAAAGACTAAGCTAAGAATTAAACTAATAAATAAAATAACAACTAAACTATTGAGCATAAGGACATAAGAACAAAAAACCAATAAGACTCATGTCACCAATGGCAAGGATTATATTAGTGAAAAGAAAACACCAAGAAGAAAGAGGACTTTGGGTCTCTTCTTCCTCCAAGAGAGGGCTCTTGGACCCCCACAACTAAGCTCTTCTTACAACTTTGAAATAAATGGTGAAAGAATCCCAAGCTAATCCACTCAAGAAGTGAGATGGATTGCCCCAATGTAATGATGCTAGTATACTCTTGATGAGAATAGAGGATTCCCCAAGAGAATAGCAGCAACATAACCATGCAAATGAATTCCTTGAAAATAAAGTGCACCCATGGTTTTGTTTTATAGCACCACTTTGAGGTATTGTGCAACCAGCTTATAGTGTGAAAAGAGGCTATTTAGGGCATTTTTAGGTCTTTGACCAGCCACCCAGTCAGATCCAACCGAGATTTGGGTGTCAAATCAACTTGGAAGCTGAACCAGAAGTGGGTGGGAGGTCGACCAATCTCATAAATGCGTCGTTCTCAGATGTGTGCAACTTTTAGCGACCACAATCGTGCATCGTGCGCATGTGTGCTTTTCGTGTGTGTTTGTATCACGAGTGTCCATGTGCGCCTTGTGTAGTCATAACACACCTTAATTTTATCACTAGTTGTATAGTTTTGAACCTTTTGGAAATTCTTTTGTGATAATTTTGGTCCATGGGTGACCTCATAACTGTTTGACAATGCTAGATTCCTGTAACCATTTGCGGACGAAAATTCAGTGATAACAATTAGTTTATTATATTTTAGAGTGTGGTTTTTGCAAACAGTTTTAGAGATCTCTATAGGTATTTATCTCACCAGAAGTAGACAATTCAAGGAAATATAAAAGAAGGATTTTTCTTCAAAACATTGTTACACTTGAACCCTATTGTCTGCTAAGAATCAAATGAATAATGAGTTGTTGTAATTAGCCATGTTTTTGCAAAGACTTTCATCTTCTTGTTCTTAAGGCATTCCAAAGCAGTTGCTCTTCAAACTCTTCACCACTGTATAAGGAAGTGACATTGTAACCATCAAGCTTAGAGGTCTCTCGTATAGTTTTCCCAAGAAACCTGAGTAAGTGAGTAAAGTATCTTTATTGAAGAGTAACAAGGAGGTCTGATTAGCGGTTAGTCATGGAACCATCACAATAACTTACAAAATAAGAAAGTGATTTGAGCCTAGAGATACCTTTCTATTCTTTCTCAATGGTACCATCCACTACACACTAAATAACTTGATTATATCATATCTTTAGATAGGCCACGTCCGCTTAAGTACCCCTTACATCAGGACAATCACTTAGGAATATAATGGAAAGTCATACTCTAACATAAATACCATCCCAATTGAAAAAAGAAAGAAAAAGTTGTTTTTAGAGTTGTCCCCCCATTCTCTTGCATAAAGAAATTTTATATTAAAATCTTAAAAGATGGAGGGCCAGTCTCTGAGGGTGTAAGAGGCTAACCCGTCGGGATACTGAACAGGTCTGCTGGCAGCGGGTATTGGCTTGTGGTACGACTAAGTAAACCCTCCAGAGTACTAAACAGGCTTGCTGGCAACGGGGCATTCTACCTAGCGAGGATGGTAATCTGACAAAAAATAAATAATAAATTTAAACTTGTCCTGATGTACGACATTACTTGTAGACAAAGATGACATGAAGTATGTATGGTTAAGCTAAGGTTAATGAACTCCATAAACTTGCCATTGGGAACTAACTTTGAGACTATATTGAAACTCTCTTGCCTACCTCTTCTTATCTATATATAGGATCTCTTATCCTATAGGTGGGGCCATCTTCTAACCATCTCGTCAGACCAATCTGTGAAATTTATCTTTACACTTTACAAACTGTAAATCTTTGGCTATCAGGAGAACTGATTGGTTTCCTATATTTTTGATTGCGAGGTGTCATAATACTTAGGTGTGGGGGAGGGGTTCATGAGTTGACAAATGATAACATTTCCTAGAAGAAATAAATCTTTGTAAAAATTCATGTGTTGTTTTCATGATAGAAGTTATTATAGCAACAATCATTTTATCTTGAAGTGCTAAACTCTTGTGTGCTATAAATTGTTGTATATGTCCTTAACATATCACTCTGTTGGTTTATTTTTTGTTACAGGTTGTTCATTGTAGGTTTGACATTACATTTTTGTTATAGGTTGTTCATTGTAGGTTTGACATTACATGTTCTATGCAAGTGGATTAAGTGAGCATGGTGGAAAACTCAACAACAATGGAACACTCTTAGCCTCCCTCAACTCCTCTTCACTATGTTCGTGGCCTCTGAGGAATCAATTGCCTCAACCAAAAAGATCCCAAGAGTTGGAGACCGTTGATTTAAACACCACCAGTTGCCAAGAGCAAGCTATAACAGGGTTTTCAAAACCGAATTTCATAACATCTCTGGAGCCAAGGGATACTCCAAGGAGTGAATAAAAGAGGAGCTAATCAACCCTCTCATAGTCATCACCAGATTGATTACATGTGAAGGTATATATTTCGTCTTTAAAGCCTGTCAATTTCAATTATTATCTCACTTTCAATTCAATAAGCCATTGTAACTTTCTCTTTTACTTCTTAAAGAGTCTTGATGAGTTCATGGGATGAGTTCATTTACCAATTTGCAAACCCTCATCTTACAATCAATACTAGCAAGAAGACTCTTTATCTAGGGACTGTTACTCCACCCAAACCCTCATGCTCAAGCTATTCCTTTACCGGACCAAAAGTCCAAGAAACTTGTTGATACCCCTGCAGCCTCATTGAGAAATAAGACTAAGAAGCATATTGCTAATTCATGGCACGAGGACGTTCCATATATTCGGTCTGGGGGGAGTTTTCCTGAGCTAAAAATGCTAAGCATTGCCCATTTGTATATCAACCCCATGAGAAGAGGAAGTAGGATTTATGTCAAAATTCTGTCATACTATCTTTTTACAAAGTCTTGGGATATTATATCAACAATTGTTTGTATTGGTATGAAAAATTATATATTGCTGACATCATTGTGTGTGTTATAAGCTCCTGTGCATTTTTATGTTTATGGTATAGAAGACTACTTATACTTAACTACTCTTTGTGATAAATACAGAGCGATTACAATTGCTAAATACTTAATGCCATCTGTATTCCAAGCTTATGAAAAGAGGATCAGTTGTTTGAATTGTTACAGATCGATGAAAGGAAATAAAAATTCTCCTGATTCACCATGCCTATCATTACAAACCAAGATTTTTGTTAGTATTTGTCAATCTGTCAGTCACCCGTGATCAAGTTTACTTTTTCATGTGATTGATAGGGTTATTAGGTCAAATTGTTATATTTTCAAAATAAACTTATCAAATAAAATTTGACATATCTTGGTTGTAAAATTGTCATTGGTGTGTCTAGGAGTCATTACTAGTCCCTCCACTCAACCAAGGTCATAAATTCTCATCATGGTCATGTCATCCTTCCTTGTTATAAATTTTCAAATGATTGTCTTGGTCAAAGTTCTACTTAAAAATTGGTTTTTGAATAAAGGAAGATGAATTTGACAAAAGTGAAAGAGGTTTTTGTCAATAATAGAACAAGAAACAAAAACCTCCTTCATTTTATGCACAGGTGTTATTTTTTTGAGAGAAATCCCCCAAATACAGTCACTATGGGAGGGTTTCTGCACATTTTGACAGCTTGACTCGAAGTCAGTTTTTCAGAGGTTTGGAGAAGTCATTTGTAGTTCTTGATGGTTCCATTGTGTAGCATGCATCATAAAATTTCCACCCATACCACTTTCAGCCCAAAATTCCTTTGGGAAGGCCTCCAAAATTCCTATCAAAGACCACGCCGCGCTTCTGCAAGTTTTGAGTAACCAACTTCAAGCTGGGATTGTGAACAAATGGGAAAGTAATTTTGAAACTTGGAGGAGGTTTTTGTTCATAACGTACCAAAATACAATAACCTCTCTCCGTTTTTTAATATACTTTATGGTTTGAGATATATTCTATCATATTAGAGGCCTATGTTTTCAGAAAATAAAACACTTTGTTTTTTTCCTGTTATAGTCATATTTTCTTTTTGTGTTTTCCTAATAACAGGGAATGAATTTTTGAAAAACAAGAGAGGTTTTTATCAAGGACATATTAAAAAACAATAAAATATCTCAGTTTCTAAATATACGTTATGGTTTTGGATATATTCACATCTCTTAGATGCCTAGTTTTTCAGAAATTAAGACACTCTGGTTTTTTTTGTTTTAGTCATGTTTTCTTGGTGTGTTTTCCTGACAACTGAAAGTGAATTTTTGAAAACCAAGAGAGAATTTTGTCAATAACATATTCAAAAACAAAAACCTCTCTCATTTTTTACACAGGTTTTACTACCTTGTAGTTATAGGTGTCACTTTGATACCTATTTTTCACAAGTTCGCCAAGCCAAAATTGTTGCGCTTATGGGAAGTCACTTTTGGAACTAATTATTGCAGAGGTAAAATTGTTGTTTTGCATGGTTTAAGAGATCAAGAGTATAATATAAATCTCAAGTCTTCTTCACATGTCATCAAAAACCTCCAAAACCTCCAAACCCTCCAGTTCAAACTTAGAGAGCATGAAACACTGAGTTGTCATTTACGCCATGATAGCGTTGTCCTACAAGCCAAGATGAATTTTTTACAGTGTTAGGTTGATGACATGAATGTCACCAATAATAGTCTCTGGATGCAATTGAAACATCACAAAAATCCTAAGTCAAAATCCCCCGGGCAAGGGGGAGAAGCTTCTAAAGCTAATCCACCCCCTCCTTTGCAAGTTTAGTCATAAAGGGCAATTTCTTTTTGTTTGCAGTGGGACCTACAAAATCTTAGGTGTGGGGGTAATGTTGGGCCTGAGATATGATCATTTTCATGATGGTTATTATACACTTTTTCCATATGTATATATGTGTTTTTTTTATCTTTTGAAGGATCTTTTTGGAGAATTTGATGGTAAAATGGTATGATCGGCATAAGGTACGTGTAATTCATGTTTAATGATTAATCAAGTTTAATTCATCATGTTCTATGATTTCCAAGAGTTAATTCGTGTTTTTCTGTTGTTACAGGGAAAAACACACCATGTTTCCAGTTCCAACACTTGATCCGACACTTTTTTTGATACTCGATCCGACACTCATTCTAGCACCCAGTATTGCACAAAAATGCAAGGCGAGTTGGTGGTTATGGCATTGGCGGCCAATGATGGACAAATCGAGCACATAGGTTGTCTTCATGATCACCCCCCTCCAACTACTAAGCTCAAGACAACTCGATTTCAGTTGTCCAAAGAAGATGATTATTGGCTCACTCTGTTTCAACAATTAGGGCACCATTAATGAAATATGCCAGTTTTAGAAGTGGTTCGAACCTCATGTGGTCGACCACTTGGCATGTAAATGTTATAACTACCACTGAGGTGGTCAGACATAAGTTAAGAATCATATACAACAGTGTGATAGGGACAAACATGTGTTTACTCTGTTTTGAGTTTTTACATTGGCATATTATGCCAGAAATATGTTTTTGAGCTTTCATGGTGAATTCGAGTTGTTGAGTTCGTGGTTGGCTTTTAGGAAGTAGCCTGTTGGGGGGCCCACCAACGGTCTAGTTACTGTCTTTGTGTTGTTTATGCATTTCATAGTTTTGTTCTCTTTATTTTCCTGTACACGCATTTCTATTTTGTTAATTAGTTTGTTGTTTTAATGTAATTTGCTTTGACTCTCTTTTGCAGGTTAGTATGATAAAGTGTGTTAGCATGCATTAATCTCGTAGTTAGGAACGGATCTGCAGATCCCTAGACTAACCCCATGTATATTTAGATATTAGATTATGTTTTCATTTATAATTGTAGAATCAAGTTTAAAATAGAGTTTTAATTAGAATAGAACATAGATTTTAATTGGGTTTTCTTTGACAAGGGTTTGACGGATGGATAGAATTGATTTCAGTTTTTAATCATAGCTTGCTTATTTCATTTTTATGTAGAATTGGCTTAGCTAGTTGTTGGTTAATGTAATTGTTATTTTACTTTTAATTTATGTTTTTAAGCATTTCTTTCTTGCAGTTTGAATTGTTAGAATAGATGTAGTATAGTTTCATTTATGTAATTTCCTTTCCTAGGATTAAAATGCAATTGAATTTCTTAGTTAATGGTTGAATCGAGTTTTTCTTATGTAGTATAGAAGTATAAATGATGATCGTGTTATGTTGTTGATGGTTCATATATGAATATGCGGGGTATTTAACATTGTTTTGTCATGGCTAAACTCTCATTGGATTGTTTAATCCATACCTTTCACTTTGCCATTGAGATTAGTGTTGAGCTCATACCACTGGAATTATCCTTTGTTGTCAAGTGCTATTGAGATGTCATCCGACACAGAAGACATTTACACAACCACCAGCATTATATTTAAATTGTCATAGGTTAAAAGATAGTTTTCCTGCTTTCATAGATTTAGTTTCTTGCTTTCATAGGTTAGAATAAATTTTTATTGTTGTTGTAGGATAGATAGACTTTGCTTTGATAGATTAGATAGTAGTTTTTTAACATAGAATAAGAATCAGTTGTTAGTTCTTCTTGCTTTCAATAGAATAGATTTCCTTTCATGCATTGCATTGAGCATTTAGATTTCCTTTCATGCATTACATTGAGCATTTAGATTTCCTTTCACGCATTAGAAATAGTTTTGCATTAGGCATTTAGTTCACTTGCCTCTTAGGCTAGATAGTTGTTCAATGAGAAATTTTACTTGCAGTAGTTAGTTGCCTTTGCTTACTTGTCTTTTTCTTTAGTAGGTTAGTTAGGTGCCTTTTCTTACTTGTATTTTTCTTTAGTAGGTTAGTTAGGTGTCTTTGCTTACTTGTCTATTTGCTTTAATAGGTTAGATAGGTGTTTTTGTTTACTTGCTTATTTATTTGCTTTCATAGGGTAGTTGCTCATTGAATGTAGGTTGGCAAGTTAAAGAAGTTTGCTTTTGTCATTTGCTTATTATGCTTAGTAGTTTTCTTATTGCTTATTGTTGAACTAGTTTTCCTTACATAGGGTTTTACTTGCTTTCTTAGGAACTATCCATCAATCCTTGGCCCAAAAGTACTTAGGTTACCTAGTTTCAATTTGCCTAGTCGGGTTTGCTAATTAGATAGGTTTGCTTGAGTAGATTAGCCTTAGATAGTTTCTTTCATTAGTTAGAATATACTCCTACCAGCCCTTCTACCTTTGGCATATATTTTTCTACAAATCTAAGTTTACTTAGCCCGGGTTGACAATTTAATTGAGGGTTTTTAGTGCATATATAACACCCATCATCACCACCGATCAAAAATTTCGGTTAAAAAACCAATAAAGATAATGATAACCAGAAGTGTACCTTCCTGGAACAAAGCAACAAGAAAACTATATATTTGCAAGATTACTTGTTGGTTAGTACTTCATATAATCAATGACGTTCTGATATAAAGCAATTGAATGATAATATTGATGAAGCAAATCAATGATGTACAATAACATTGATCACAATATGTTACTTCACAATAAATGATTAAGAAGGAGCTTCAGAATGAGCAAGGATGATTTATCATCAATGTTACAATACCAACATTCATTAGAAGCAAAGACTACTATGCTCTAGTCAATATTTCAATTACTTTAAAGATGTATAAAATGATGCAAAGTATAACTTCAAATCAAGTGGATAATAGCAGCAAGTCTAATCTAATCTAGCGTTAGAAGTTGTTAGTAGTTGTTTGAGGGTATTGGATGTTTGAAGTTTGTGATCAAATCACTCAAGAATAAAGGTCTTAGATCAGTGCATTCATAGGGAAAATGGAGTCAAACTAGATACAAGAGTTGAAGGGACAATATTATAATAGAAGGGCCAAATACAAGAGGGATATGATGGATGAAGTGTTGTTAAGACAAGGCTTCAACCATCAACCCTATGGGGAAGACGAATCACTAAGGTGTAGTAACCCTAGGCCTTAGTGTGTCTTCCTCCTTCTTTAGCTCAAAGACAAAGTAAAAATGGCTAGCATGAAGAGTAAATGGTAGGCTGTTGCAATGGCAAGGCCCTAACAATTATCTTCAGAAAATAAAATGGATCAATGGCATAACCTAGTTAGGACTTAAAATAAGGACACCAACATGTGCTTATTTCCTAGGCTTTATTCCGATAAGCATAATATGTCATTACTTAAGCTTGATGTAAAATTTGAAATGCCCATGTATGATGGTGAAGTCAATGTTGAGAGGCTTGATAACTAGTGTTATGACTGAAATTTCGTCCGCATGTGGCGACAAGAACTCCGCATCGTCAACACAGAAAAGAAGTCATTCATGGCATAAGGTTAATTCCACAACACAACAAAAGGGTCAAAACTATACAAAATGGCCAAAAAATTGCAAGGCGCTTTACATCCTTTGGGCACGCGCGCGCATGCACGCAACAACTTCGTACAAGGCGCACATATGTGCACAAGGTGCGGCTGTTTGGCGAAAAACCCGTGCGCCTGCTAAACGACGCATTTATTGAAACCGGTCGGCTTCCCAACCACTAATGGATCGGCTCCCAAGTCGATTTGACACCAAATCCGAGCTCAATCCTCATGGTGGGCTGGTCAAAGACCTAATTGTGCCCTAAAGAGCCCCTTTTCACATTCAAA
>ML790038.1:345672-385057 GCA_009831015.1 Picea engelmannii | reverse complement strand
CACTGGTCTAAGACCTCTTGTATTGAGTACCTTGATCACAAACAATTTCTAAACATTCTTGAACAACCTCTAACTATCACTAACCCTAGCCTAGACTAGTCTTACTAACCCTATTGTTGTCGTCACCTTTTATGCTATAAACACCTCTATGCAACATGCGTTTTACCTTTAAAGCAATTGAATGATTGGTTAAGGCATTGTTTCTAAAGTGTTGATATTGTTACATTGATTGCCATTAGCATTTATTGTGAAGTGATATTGTGTAATCTTTTGTTATTGTTTAAACATTGATTTACTTCATCAATATTATTGCTCAATTTCTTATTATCATAAATTCATTGATCATATGAAGTACTAACCATCAAGTGAGCTTGCACATGTATAGTTTCTTTGTTGCTTTGTCTCAGGCAGGTACACTTCTGGTTACTCTTATCTTTATCAGTTATTAAGCCAGACTTTCTGATCGGTGGTGACTTGTGAGGGGGAATAATATTACTTATCCATAAGACTTTTCCATCTCAAAAACCCAGGTCACTGGGGACGTCTCCCTTGGGACTTAACTCCCTAAATATAAAGATCCTTCCCATTGAGGTGACAATGGTGGGATTGGTTCAGTTACACTAGTTTGACCTCCTTTCATTCGTCTATTATCTTAACTACAAACTGTGCGATAATAGGCCCCATTATGTGAAAGATAATTAATATTGTGTAAAGATTAATTATATTATTTAGTTAAAGAGGTTGGCCCTATTGTGCCAATAGACACACCTTTTGTTGTGTCAAGTCTTGTATAAATAAGAGTGGATCCCCATTGTGGATCACACTCACTCACTTGTCATCTCATACTTTCAGCAAGCACTTGTATGGCTGAAGTGCACACCTCTCTTGAGCGCAAGTTTCTAGGTTTTGTAAGAACCCTCTTGTGTGCTAAGGTCTATGGTGTGGGGGATCTTCTCTTGAGAATATAGCAAAGTATTGTTGGGTTGTTACCTTGATTGAGAAGGGTTTTCCTAGGATAAACGCTTGTGTTCTTCTGCATGGTTATTCTTCTTGTGATCTTGGTTATTGCAGCAGTTGTGTGTGGTATTTTTGCATTGTTTATGGTTCAAGTACATGATAAATTAAAATAAACCACATGTGCATGAGCTAAGCATCAAAATTCAACATTGTATCAGAGCAAAGTTCTTGAAGAGACCATTGCACAAGCCATTGAAGAAGCCAACGATCACCTCCTTGCTGCAACTGCAAAAAATCACTCCCCTTCTTTTTCTCTTTTCAGTACTTTACACTTGGGCATTGTGGATAATTTTTTCATAGGAGTGTACAACCTCCTTCATTGCACCTCCAGAGTCTACCAGATTCCAATTTCAAGAATTTTTTATTTTTGGCCCTCGTGTTTCTAGGGTTTCCACAATTTTCTGTAGAACTTCGGTTTTAGGGTTTTTGAAGCTCATTGAAAGATTTTTGTAGCTCACTAGAGTTCTTATGACTTTCCAAGTATTATTGTTGGGAGTCATAAGTCCAACAAAACCTAAGGTTTCTAGACTAGCCTATCCATTAGGTTTCCTAGTCTAGCCGTTAGGGTTTGTGGAAGAATTTGCAAACCATGAGGAACTGAACTTTGGTGGAAGATAGACTTGATGGATCAAGCAAATTCAGTTCCTGAAAATCAAGACTACAAATTACCCTGGAAGAGGATGAAATATTGAGTTTGATAGAAAAGACTCTACCAGAAACAACTACCTATGAAGAGAAGAATGATTGGAAGTCATATGACGTCAAAGCAAGGAAGATAATCATCTATTCAGTAAGAGATCATCTACTACCTCGTATTTATACCCTAGAGACAACTTATGATATGTATGATGCATTGAAGAATATGTTTGAGAATAACAACACCCTCAGAGACCTTACATTGAAGAATCAACTTCAACATATCAATATGACAAAAGCTGACACTGTTGATACCTTCTTCATGAAGATTTCAGAGATCATAGATCAGTTGGGTGCTATTGGAGAAACCATATCAAATAGAGAACTTATCTTGACTACTCTTGATGCTCTTCCAAGACATTGGGAACCATTTCTTCAAAGTATCAGTGGTAGAGAAGATCTACCTGGATTTGATCATCTATGGATAGACTGCACCCAGGAGGAAACTAGACTTATATCCAGAGGAGTGCAATACTCCCTTCATGATGAAAATTGTGCTCTTGATTTTCACACAAAGAAAGGAAGAAGATATAGAAGAAGTTTCAACAAATCATTCAAAGACACGAAAAATTCATCAACTTCATGTCATGAACACAAAAAATACAATTCAAAGATTCAGTGTTTCAGATGTGACAAGTATGGACACATTGCAAGAAATTGTCCTACCAGGAAGAAATGAAGACAATTTGCATCCACTACTAATGTTGATCCAGAACCACCTCAGAGAGACGAAGACATAAAAGATGAAGGATTCTTCTTCATATCAACACTCTTAGGTATGGTTCCTACTGATAGTGATATTTGGCTAATTGACAGTGGTGCTTCCAGACACATGACTGGTATAGAGATCATCTTACAGACCTTGTTGAGAAAGAGTCTAGTCTACAAGTTGTACTTGGAGACAATGCTAGATATGCTATGAAAGGATTTGGAACTTTTACATTCCAACTAGATTATGACATACTACTTCAGATAAGTGAGGTATTGTATGTACCTTGGATGAAAAGGAACCTTGTATTTTTTTTTTCCTTAGAGGATAAAGGCTACAAGGTTACCTTCTTCGAAGGAAAATTTCTTGCATGGCACAAGAACTCACATATGAATTATGCCTAAGTGATTGGTGTTCGAGAAAACAACTTGTATAGATTGATTGTCCGACCAGTCCAGGCCCTGTTACATGATACTATCAGCTTGAACGAGCTATGGCATAAGAGACTTGCTCATATATATTATAGATCCCTTCTCGCTCTAGGGAATATGGTAACATGCCTTTCAGATATACATGTTCACCATGATGGATTTTGCGGAGGTTGTTCTCTTGGCAAGAATGTCAAGGGGTCCTTCTTGAGCAGTGACAACATATCCAAGGGGATCTTGGACTTGATACATTTAGATGTTTGTGTACCCATGACTGTTTCTTCCTTCAACAGATATTTGTACTATGTGCTCTTCATCGATGATCACTCTCGGAAGACGTGGATTTATTTCTTGAAGACGAAGGATGGAGTCCTTGCGAGATTTCAAGAGTTTAAAGATCAGGTTGAGAACCCGACCGGGAGGAGGATCAAGGTGTTGAGATAAAATAATGGAGGAGAATACACCTCCATGGATTTTAATGATTTTTGTATTGAGGTAGGGATCAAGAAGGAGTACACCGTTCCTTATAACCCTCAACAGAATGGGGTTGCAAAGAGGAATAACAGAACCATTATTGAGGCAACCAAAGCGATGATACATGATCAGAATCTACCTATGATTCTATAGGCAGAAGCATCCATGACAACTGTGTATGTTTAGAACATGATTCCTCATCAGATTTTGAAAAACATGACTCCTGAAGAAGCTTTCACTGAAGTGAAGCATGAGGTTGGACATTTCAGGATATTTGGGTGTCCAGTATACATTCATGTACCCAAGGAGAAGAAGACCAAGCTAGAAACTTCAAGCAAAAAGGGTACATTTGTGGGGTACATCGAATCTTCGAAGGAATATTGGATCTAAATCCCTAGTCAGAGACAAATTGAGTTAAGCAGAGATGTCACCTTTGAGGAAGAGATAGCCTTTCGAAGATCTAGAGAATCTCAGATGGAGATTGATAGTGAGATAGTACCTTCTCCCCCTTCATAAATTTAGAGGGAGACAGTCATTGATCCAATTGATCTCGTAGCTCCAGTTGATGTCCCCAGAAACATTACAGTAGGCCATAAAATGCCTCCATGGGCTCGATAGAATCTGTAGGAGGCAGAGGGACATGCATCTCCTCGAGGTACACTCTGAGAGAGAAAGAGACCACATATATTTTCAAGCTACATTTCAGCTATGAGCCAAATCATTGATACTGAGCCTTCTTTTCATGGAGAAGCATCAGGTCAACAGGTATGGCAAGATGCTATGATAGAAAAGTATCAGTCCATCATGAAAAATGATGTGTGGGATATTGTTCCAAGACTGGAAGGGAAGTTTGTGGTGACTTCCAGTGGATCTATAAGATCAAACATGCAACTGATGGAAGTGTCGAGAAGTACAAAGAGATATTTGTGGCCAAAGGATTCTCTCAAATGGAGGGAATAGATTATGAAGAGACATTTTCTCATGTAGCCCGATACACTTCCATTCATACGATAATTTCCCTAGCTGCATCCATTGGTTGGAGACTACATCATATGGATGTAAAGAACGCCTTTCTCAATGGAGATATTGAGGAAGAAGTTTACATCGAGAAACTAGATGGATTCGTGATACATGAGATGGAGTCTCATCTGTGCAGGTTGAAAAAAGCCACGTATGGACTAAAACAAGCACCTCGTGCTTGGTATGAGAAGATTGATGGATTCTTGATGAGTTTGGGCTTCAACAAGAGTGTTGTTGATCCAAACCTATACTACCATATTGTTGGTGACGAGTGCCTGATTTTGGTCCTATATGTTGATGACTTATTCCTCACCAGTTCAGAAAGTCTTATTGTTGAGTGCAAGCGTGCATTGACTTTTGAATTCGAGATGAAGGAACTTGGTATGATGCACTACTTCTTGGGACTAGAAGTATGGCAGAGGACTGATGAGATTTTCCTGAGTCAAGGAAAATATATAGTAGAGATATTGAAGAAATTTGGTATGACAGACTGCAAGTCCATGCCTACACCGATGGTAATGGATCTGAAGAAAATGAACAAGCCTTCTACTGATTCAGGCGAGATTGATCCACATATTTACTGCCAGCTGATTGGATCATTGATGTATCTGGTTAACACCAGACCTGGTATATGCTATGTAGTGAATGTACTCAGTCAGTTTATGAGTTGGTCGAGACAAACTCATTGGATAGCAACGAAGCATGTGTTGAGATATCTACAAGGAACAACTGGATATGGTCTAAGATATGCCTCCAGTGTAGAAATGAGATTGCAAGGATATGTTGATGCAGATTGGGTAGGGAGCGCAGTGGACCGGAAGAGCACATCTGGTTGTTGTTTTACTTTGGGATCTGCCATGGTTTCCTAGTGCAGTAGGAAACGAAGCTTTGTGGCTTTGAGTACTGCAGAAGTAGAGTACATAGCGTTATGTGTGGCAGTCTACGAAGCATTGTGGCTTCGCAAGAACCTTGCAGATTTATTTGGTCATGAGATGGATTCTACTGTTATCCATTGCGATAACCAGAGTTGTGTGAAGTTCTCATAGAATCCTGTGTTTCATGATAAATCGAAACACATTAAGATAAAATACCATTATATCATAGATATGGTGCAGAGGAAAGAGGTACACGTGCAGTGCCTTTCTACACATGAGTAGGTTGCAGATGTCTTCACCAAACTGCTTGCCAGCACAAAGTTCGAGTACTTTTGTGAGAGACTTGGCCTGGTGGAGAATGCCTCCCTTGATGAGAGGGAGTGTTGTTGAGTGCATCTTCATGAGACATCCTCCAGATCGTTCTCCTCTATATTGAGTTGATACATCTGTTAGAGAGAGCCCAAGTGTTGGGTGTGCCCATGTGATGTATGTGTGTCAGATTCTGGACAGAGTTGTGATGGTGTCTGGTCTCTTGTATACTCCTATGGAATGAGTTGAGATGACTTGAGATGGTCTCCTACCTTGTACTCCTTTGGAATGAGTTGAGTCAGCTTGAGATGGTCTCTTGCCTTGTACTCCTATAGACTTAGTTGAGTCGGCTTGAGGTGGTGCTTCAAATGGTACTCTTGTGGACTCAGTTGAGTTAATCTGTTGAGTGTGATGTCCTTGTGGATGAGCACAGGTGGACGTGTCCCTAGTGGATGAGAACTAAAGGATGAGAGAGATCCTTGCTATATTGTCAAAGAGTAAGATTTGTTGTAACCCTAATTATGTTGTAAAGGGTACAAGTCGACCCCACCATGTGAAAGATAATTAATATTGTGTAAAGATTAATTATATTATTGAGTTAAAGAGGTCAGCCCTATTCTGCCAATAGACACACCTTTTGTTGTGTCAATTCTTGTATAAATAAGAGTGTATCCCCATTGTGGATCACACTCACTCACTTTTCATCTCATAATTTCAGCAAGCACTTGTAAGGCTGAAGTGCCTCTCTTGGGCACAAGTTTCTAGGTTTTTTAAGCACCCTCTTGTGTGCTAAGGTGTATGGTGTGGGGGATCTTCTCTTGAGAATACAACAAAGGATTGTTGGGTTTTCCCCTTGATTGAGAAGGGTTTTCCCAGGATAAACCCTTGTGTTATTGTGCATGGTTATTTTTCTTGTGATCTTGGTTATTACAACATTTGTGTATGGTATTGTTGCATTGTTTACGGTTCAAGTACATGCTAAATTGAAATAAACCACATGTGCATGACCTAGGCATCAAAATTCAACAGAACGAGCTCTCATATTTTTTTTTTTATCTCTTTCACCTTTTTGCTAACTCTTTTACCTTTTGGTTGACCCTTTTACCTTTTTATCTTTATTTAAGTTATTAAAGTGACTTTATAAAGTTTATTCACTTTATTCTTCAAGTCACTTTTGTTACCCATGATTTTGGTCCTCATGATGATGTATTAATGATGGTGTACTCAGGCTCTTCATAAGAAATTTCTCTTGAGAAAAAGTTACTTTCTTCTCTTTCCAGAAATCTCATTTTTGAAGACTGTTTGCAGGCTGCTAGTATATTTGGGTGCGAGAATGTATGATTCTCGCAGGCTGCCTTAAGCTAGGGTGCGAGAAGTTCGCACTGTGTTGAACTGCTAGGGTGCGAACTCTTCCTAAAGCAAAGAAAAAGATGAATTATCGATGCTTCTAGAAGGGGATCTTCTAGAAGGATGGGTTGGCATTCGAATGGTTATCCTAGTACTGGATTCCCTGATATTTTGGGATCACTCTTATCCAAGTAACTAATTCATTCTCTCCTATATATTGAGGGAATTCTCATGGAAAAGGTTAAGCAAGATTCATTGGAGAATTGGTGAAAGAATTGTGTGAAGGACTCAACATTGAACAACAACTTGAAGACTCTAGCAGGTCTATCAAGAGGATTTGATCTTCTTCATGCAAGGATTGAGCAAGTGTGTGTGTCGGAGCCAAGGGCCATCGAAAGGAAGTTTGTGACATCAAGGCTCAGGTTGCAATCTTTACTTTCCATTGATATGATACAGTAGCATGTCCCTTTCCCATAAAGCTATTTCCACTTTATTGTATAATTCCTTGATCATATACATAGATTGACTGTTGAATAGATTGTGCTATCTTCACTTTGGTTGGTTTGTGTTGTCTTGGTCTTGGCTGCACAAGAGCACTGAAGAAAAGCAAGAGCAACAAATACCATAGGAAGCAATAATAAGGTATGTTATTTATTCTTGCCTCCTAGTTAATTCAATGGTCAAAATCTAGGTAAAGAGTCATGTTTTGTCTTGCTTTGTTCTAGATCCGGGTGGATCTAGGGAGATCAGTTAGTGTCTGCACCTACATATTTATCCAATAACAAAATTGGCGACTCCACTAGGGAAGCAATCCCATTTTCTTTGTGGCTTTCGATATTTTTCTGTGGCCATTTGCTCTAGTTTCACTTTTCTCCTATCCTATCAATCTCTGAGTCTTCAGGATATCCTGATAGACCCTCTGGTTCCAGAGGCCTTTTTCAATTTTTCTTCATTTTCCAAAATTTTGATTATGTTTAGGAATTCTCGCACTGTACTTCATTGCAGCCTGTGAGAATAGGTAGAGTTCGTACTCTTCCTTTAGGTTTCAGTGCGAGGTTCTCGCACCCTGCTCAAGGGTCACCTGTGAGAATCAATGATTCTCGCACTGTGTAATATTGCCTGCCTGCAAACTCATTTGTTCAAATTTTTGGATTTGAGTTTTGGCATTTTTAACTGCCCAGATCAGTTTAATTGCCTCATAAGATTTTTTTGGACCATGGATTGATGTTCTTCTTGTCTTCATTTGCGTGCATGAACAATCTTAAGATTTCAAGGCTCTTCTTGTCACTTTTGTCTTGACTTTTGTTTCTTGACTTTTCTTGGCAAAACCATACTCTATGATTTCGGAATCTGAGTGTGTTTGATTAGTTAAGGACCGGTGATCGGTTGAAAGTTGAATTTTCTTGGTCTTTTGTCATTTGCTTATTGTTTGAAAGATCATTTTTATGCAATTGAAAAGACTAGTTTGGGTTTCTTTGTTTTAAGAAAGTTCATTAGTGATTTTAATGAAAATTTTGAAACAAAAAGATTTAATTTCTTGCTTTATATTAGATTGGGGGCATCCTTGCATTTCAAGTAGTGAAATTGCATGATTCTTGGTGTTTTTTTTAATCTTAAATTATGAAAAAATTTCCCCCTCATGGCTGGGGGGGGCCATGAATCGTGCATTGGTGTTCAGTACCTTTTTCTCATTTATTGAGAATCTTGATATTGATGAGTTTAATTTATTTTGGGACATCATGCATATGGGAATGATAAAATTTTTCTCCTTCTCATAGCATAGCTTTCATCGAAATGAAAAGATTGCATCTTCATATCTTTGCATAATTTTTGAGTCGGTCAAAACACCATATTGTCCACACCATCTTCCTTTTGAGTAACAACAACCATAAAATAAAGCGTTTATAAAAATTGATTAGACATTTTTATCTTTTCTGGTAGCAAACCTACATTAGATTAGTCGTAGGGATTTGGAATAGGTGTGAAAGCTAACTTTCCAAAGTTGCCAACAAACATAGAATCTTGAGTTAGGGAGTGTTTAAATCCACTTATTACATTTTGTCTTGGGAAGCCCTTCTAACACAAGGGTCAATCATGAGGTCACATTGAGACTAGTAGAGTTACTCACCCTGCTTTGTTGGTCTTGGTGTAGAGATTGCACGTATTACGGGGATCACTCGGAGGTATACCCACAATGATGAGTGGAAGCCTTTTGAGTTGATTTCGGGCTAGATACCCTACCCTTGCATGTGGATTGGACTGTCGACTGTTTCCCCAGGAATCACTGTAGTGATTGGTAACCTTAGTGGCCTATCTCTCTAGGTTCTTTACACGAGGTGACTGTTGAGGGGCAAGTCTTCACGGTACCTGGAATCAACGTTGGCCAAACTCACTTGGGCTCCTTGGAGGGTATACCCACGATGATGTGTGGGAGCTTGCACCAGGGTGTAAGTCCGTTAAGCAGGTTGTCAATGTAACTTTTCCACCCGCTCTATCTCAGCCCCTTCTTACTTTGTTCCAGCGACGTTGGATTTCATCACCAACTAGTGTGCTCATTGTGAGAAGGTTTTGTTTTTTGCTTGCTTCCTAGATTTTTAGCGTGTGCTGTTTGTTTTCCCTAGCAGACTCTAGGTTGTATTTATTTAATGGCGTCAATTCCTGAAATGACCAATGAAGGAACCCCTGCTCCTGGGGAACCTTTTGTTTTTCCTTCTTATGGAAACATTGGTCCTCCTCACATCACTACTTTGAGCCTTCTAGGTCTCACTATTGGATTACCGGTATGGTTGTTTTCCACTCAGGCAATCCCGAATGCAGTCAGTGCTTCAGTCACAATCACTTTCCCCCAAGAGAATCAACCTCATGTTGATCCTTCACCTTCTTTACCAGTAAGTTCTTCTTCGCCTTCTTCACTTGCAATGTCTCCTTCCGTTTCATCTTCTTCGTCAGGTGAAAGTTTTGAAGCTAGTAACCTGGTGAATAAGAAGAAGAAGAAAAGAAAGATTAAGAAGAAGAAAGATAAACAAGGGTCAAAACCTCCAACCACTGTCAAACATGTTGGAAAACAACCAGTTACTATTAATCGTGCTAGGAGTGTTGATGATGTCAAGATCACCCAAACAACCTGTAAGCCTAAGTACCTTTGCAGACTCTGTAAGGGTAGCCATCTTCTTAAGGAATGCCCTAGTCTATCCAAGGTTATAGAAGCATGGTCTACACATCCTCGCCAACCCATATCATTAGCCTCTGAACAACATGTTGAAAAGCCCTTGTCAACCAACCATGATACGATTGGGAAGAAGAAAAGTAGAGTCAAGTTCCCGTGTATGTTATGCAAAGGGAGTCATCTCACTCACCTTTGTCCTCATATGGATGAAGCCTCGAAATTACTAGAAGACATGACTGTTTCACAGCCTCAACTTCCAACTGCTTATCACAAGTTTTCTCTCAACCCACTTATAGTTAACTGAATGATCACTTCGGTCCCTTCACCGGTCAATCTAGTTGATCATGTCGTCAATCTGGTCACGTCCTTAGTTGAACCAGTTGACACAGTGGTTGATCCGATACCATCCTCGATCAATATCGCTCTCCCCTTAGAGAGTGAAACTAAAGAGGTCGATCTGATCCCATCCTCGGTCAATCCCACTCTCCTGTTAGAGAGTGTCACCCAAGTGGTCGATCCATTTACACCTGTCGACCCCATTCTCCCCTTGGAGAATGAAACCCACGTGGTCGATCTGATCTCATCATCGATTGATCCTACTCTCCCGTTAGAGAGTAAACAAGATACTACCCATGTTTTTCTCATTGATACAAACTCTGTCATGTCAGGGGGTATTCCTCCTTCTCCTGTGAAAATCCCTCCAAGTAATGAGGCCATCCGTTTTGATTGGGGTGTGCTAACTCGACCTCGTCTTCCCTCTTACCTTCCTTTCCAGATTACAGTACAAGTTTGTGGTTGAGACGTTTCCCAAACGTTGATAGATGAAGGTTCATCTTTTAATATTTTGTCCTCTATTGCTTGGCAAGCTTTGGGTTATCCTCCACTTGCGCCGATTATGCAGAATTTGTTAGCTTTTAACATAAGAACTAGTCAACCTTTAGGGACCCTTCCTCAGTTTCCTGTAACTTTGGGAGGGAAAATTGTCTTCATTGATGTCATGGTAGTCCAAGACCCCTTGGAGTTTTCTTTACTCCTTGGGCCAAATTATGTCTATGCCATGAAAGCTATTGTGTCTACTCTTTTTCGTGTGATATCTTTCCCTCACGATGGACGGGTTGTGACTGTTGATCAACTTTCATTCATTGACCCCACCTGGATTGCCTCCCTGAATGGTTATTATATGCAGACGGTACCGCCCCCGCCACATGTCAATTATGTGGTGTTATCGCCCATGGATTCAACTTCTGATGACTTAGATCCAGTAGTTGACATGGTGATCTCTTCAATAGGGTTGTTAGAGCCTAATCTCTTTACTCCTGTCGCGACCCTCGACATGGTGTCCTTCCAGAGTGTGTTTCCTCCTTCCAGTGAAGACCTCTTAGAAGCCATGATCGAGTTTTTTCCCTTGACATGGTGTCATTCCAGAGCATTGTCCTCTTGGAATCCATGATCAAGAAGAGAGACTCCGAGGATAGTTTTTGCATCTCTGAGGCAACCTCATTAAAAAATGAAATAGAGGTCTTTGAGCATAGTTTTCTAATTTCAAGCTCGTTAAAAAATGAAACCACTTGAGGATAGTTTTCG
Source organism: Picea engelmannii (assembly GCA_009831015.1). Lineage (NCBI taxonomy): Eukaryota > Viridiplantae > Streptophyta > Pinopsida > Pinales > Pinaceae > Picea > Picea engelmannii. The sequence goes on along the minus strand of ML790038.1, from coordinate 373,432 downwards.
CATCTCTATAGCAACCTCATTAAAAAATGAAATACAGGTTACGAGCATAGTTCTTGTTTCTATGTCAAGCTCATTAAAAAATGAAATAGTTTTCCCCCTCTCTGTTTGAGTCAAGTCCTTCATCTAGTATTTGAAGCTTCTTTTCCTCCACCTTTGTCGTTGGATGAAACGAAGCTTGGGGGGAATTTGCCTCAGCCTCTGGACTTCATGCTGAAGTTAAGCCGCTAGTTTCTTAAGCTGGGGGCTAAGTACCCACCATCCATGTGTTATGCGTTGGGAAGTCCAAGCATAGTTTTCTATGTTTCAAGCTTGTGTAAAAATGAAACCACTTACCTCAAGCATAGTTTCCTCTGGTTCAAGCTTGCGTAAAAATGAAACCAGGTCCAAGCATAGTTTTGTTTAGTTTTTAAGCTTGTGTAAAAATTAAAATCTATCCCAAGCATAGTTTTGTTTTGTTTTAAAGCTTGCATAAAAATGAAAACAATCCTGAGCTTAGTCTTTGTTCCTTCTCATGATCGTAAATACATGAGAATAAGTTACCGAGCTTATTCTTTGTTCTTGATCATGCTCGTAAATCAATGAGAATGTAACCGAGTATACTTTTATCACTTTTTCGGGCTCAACAAGGTTATATGAAAAAGGAACCCCCCTGGAGTCCTCTTTAATCTCTTTTCAGACTCTCTAAACATGAAAAGATAGCCGAGCGACCTTGTTATTTTCACGCTCAATAAAGTATTTGAAGTAAGTGTCTGGTGAGCGATAATTTATCTCTTTTTCGGTCTCATCCAGACTATTTTACGAAAAAGGAACTGAGAGAGTTCTCTTTTAAGTGTTTTTCCAAACTCTATAATCATGAAAAACCTTTGAGTTTTCTAGCTCTGGACTTGGTAAACAAACATTGCCAGACCCGTGATGGGACCGAACCACTCCTTCTTAGGTTCGTTAAATATACTCTGAGGGACTCGTCCGAAGGATGAGCTTACATCAACAAGCATATGTTATACTCCTCAAGCTTGCGTAAAAATAAAGAGGTACTCGCCAGAAATGGTGGGGGAAAATTTGGGAAAGGGATATGTTTTCATCTTCATATTGATTGGCAGTAAGTGTCGCTCTTGAACATGACACCCCCTATTCATCATTTGAAGCCGATTTGGGAAATCCATTTGTCTCTCATTCGATTTGCTACAAGGTCATTCCCTGTGTCGTCTTTGAGTCATTGCTGCCAAATCATTGGTCGTGTCATTCACATGTTCAAGAGAAGTCCATATGAAACCTATATTGAGTCAGCCATCTGCAGTTATCCATTCTCTCCGTGTCGGCCTTCCCTGTGTCCAGTCCAATTCATGTCATACTCTGTTTCACCTTCAAAATCTATTACTCATTTCGTGTCATTGATGGGGGATACATCAAGGCCCTCCTGTGACGAGTTTTATTCCGTCGACTTCAGCTCATTATCTAGAATCAAGTCTTAGAAATTATTTGGTACCTTGGAGCTTGCATGCCTCAATGGCAGGTTTCCTCTCTTTCGATAGTGGGTTCACATCATTGACCCCTGATCGAAAGATTCCATTGGATGTTCAACTTCAACTCATTTATTCACACTCGATGGATTGTACTATGGTACCTTGGGAGTCATTGACATCAATGGTGAGTTCCCTCGCACTTGTTAATGGTTTCATCAATGACCGGTAATCAAGTGGTTTCTACCATGTTTGACTTCAACACATGTAATCACATGGTTAGATTTGTACTTTGGGCAACGAGATTTAAGACCCTAGATATCATATCTTTTGTCCAGGTTGCGATGGAGTATGTATAATTTGCAACACATAGATCCACTGTGTATGTCTCGTGGCTATGTCGTCTTGATTTGAAATTTCTCGCATAGATCCACAATGTATTCCGGTGGCTATGCTATATTTTGACGGCATGGATCCACAGTGTATGGTTGGTGGCCATGGCCCATGTCTATAATTGTCATCAGTCTATGATCTGAGTATGGGAATGCCTACCTCAGAAGTGGTATATATAATATTCTGCAGATGCTTGGTTGTTCGCAGGTTTCCGATTAAGTGTGCTCCTAGTTCCCGACACACACATGTAGCTTACAAAGTCTATCGGCTGTCACTGGTTCCAAACTCATACTTTGGGGGGCATTCTATTACCCATGATTTTGGTCCTCATGATGATGTACTTAGGCTCTTCATAAGAACTTTCTCATGAGAAAAACTTACTTTCTTCTCTTTCCAGAAATCTCATTTTTGAAGACTGTTCGCAGGCTGCTAGTATATTTGGGTGCGAGAATGTATGATTCTCGTAGACTGCCTTAATCCAGGGTGTAAGAAGTTCTCACTGTGTTGAACTGCTAGGGTGCAAACTCTTCCTAAAGCAAAGAAAAAGATGAATTCTCGATGCTTCTAGAAGGGGATCTTCTAGAAGGATGGGTTGGCATTCGAATGGTTATCCTAGTACTGAATTCCCTGATATTTTGGGATCCTTCTTATCCAAGTAACTAATTCATTCTCTCCTATATATTGAGGGAATTCTCATGGAAAAGGTTAAGAAAGATTCATTGGAGAATTGGTGAAAGAATTGTGTGAAGGACTCAACATTGAACAACAGCTTGAAGACTCTAGCAGGTCTATCAAGAGGATTTGATCTTCTTCATGCAAGGATTGAGAAAGTGTGTGTGTCGGAGCCAAGGGCCATCGAAAGGAAGTTTGTGAAATCAAGGCTTAGGTTGTAATCTTTACTTTCCATTAATATGATACAGTAGCATGTCCCTTTCCCATAAAGCTGTTTCCACTTTATTGTATAATTCCTTGATCATATACATAGATTGACTGTTGAATAGATTGTTCTATCTTCACTTTGGTTGGTTCGTGTTGTCTTGGTCTTGGTTGCATGAGAACACTGAAGCGAAGCAGGAGCAACAAAGACCATAGGAAGCAATAATAAGGTATGTTATTTATTCTTGCCTCCTAGTTAATTCAATGGTCAAAATCTAGGGAAAGAGTCATGTTCTGTCTTGCTTTGTTCTAGATCTAGGTGGATCTAGGGAGATTGGTTAGTGTCCGCACCTACAGATTTATCCAATAACAACTTTGTAATTACTCAATGTCACTTTATAATACAACTTTTTTCTCCAAGTGACATCAAATAATTAACATATTAATCCCCTTTTTTAATCAAGTATGGCCTAAGGGAATCATATAGATCGCTAAGTCATCCTCCTACGGTGATCATTTGGAAGGGGACATTACAGAAGCTGATGTAAGGGCTCATAAGCCTTGTCACCACCAAAATTGTATGTAATAATGAAATCCCTAATACACAAGGTACAATCTGAAGGAAACCTCTAGGAAGGTCACTATTGTCACCTCAACAAACTATCCTTTGCAGCTTTAGGCCAACTCTCCTCTAGCTCAAGGGGGTATTCCCTATTAGGATTACTAAGACCAAGAAATGAAGCACAATGTGACATTGAGAATAGCCTTAGTAAAACGGAGTTTGGAGTTTTTTAGGGTTCTTAGAAAATTGATTGAAGGACATCAAGAGATCGACACCAAGTTCAACTAGGGAAATGGAGTCAAGGTGAATCAAATGGTAAATGAGGTCAAGAAGAAACCCTCCAGGGAGTTGGCTTATTTTCTTAAAGGATTAGGGTTCGAGAGTAGCACCATAAGGTTGAAGTAATCCCTTCACTGAATAGATCAATGATGGATTCAAGGTCTACAAGAAGGGTTTCCTCAATGGAATATCCTTCACCATCGAAAATCAACTATGACTTCATGAAATTACTTAATACTTCCGCCAAGTAACTAATAGGAAGAACAAAGCATGGTCTCGAATACTCACCAAACCAACAAGGAATAATGAGGACAAACCTTAAACTTCTTCCTCCATGTGATAAAGGTATCCCCCTATCGATCGACCTTGAAAGGCTTTGTAGAAGACTTGAAAAAATTCCACCATCAATCTTCATGCACAAAAATAAATCCAATTAGGAAAAGCTTCAAAAGTTGACAACATTCATACACAAAGAAAGAACCCTTAACACCATAAATGCTCCAAGAAAGATATATCAATTAGTATCCAAATAGAGAGCTCCAAATTATCCAACCATGTGTACAAATGAGGCAGTGCATCTCTTTATATAGATGATGCAAAACTTCCTTTACAATAAAATAATATTATCTCATGTGCTTCCTTAAATCTAGTCTAAGAAAAACAAAATTAGAGTTGAGTAATCTACAAAAATAAAATAAAAGTGGTCAAGCCACATGTACAATGCACAAGATGAAGTAAACCCCAAAGGTGAGGTCTTCTCCTCCAAACAAGGGTGAATGCTTTCCCAAGTTGGCATGCTGACCTCCAAAGGCCCCTAAGATATATGGATCCTCAAGCCATCTCACCAAAAGTGCAAATCGATCCTCCTAAGATCCCTCCATAGTGGTTGAATGGGCATTCTTACCCACTATTTTTTTGGGTACTTGTAGAAACGGGGGGAGATCACAAACCCAATCAATACCTTCATTGTTTGAAGGTATTAGTGGAGCTAACGTTCAAGAGGAATTATACAAGGAACAAGAAGTTGTTGTAAATCATTGGTTTGGCAAGGAGAAGATCTGGAATCCCTTGAAGGAAGGGCAAATTAAGGTAATTGTGGTAAATGGACTATGGAACAAGTGCACAATTACACCTACAAAAGCCATTTGATTCAAACAAAGAAGGCACATAATGGTGATGGCCCAACTACCGATGGATCTCGGGATAGTCCTAGTGATGCTAATGAAGAAAATTGACAAGGTTGGCTTTGTTTTGATTCTCAAGGATCTACTAAAACATTAGAAGAGAGGAGACAGAGAGAGAAGGACTAAACGCTTGTGAAGCATCATATACATTGGCTACATCATACACAAAAAAGATATTCCAATGACATATGAGAGATTGAGCCAATGCAATTCCTTGAAGAGATTAATGGCATCAAAACACCAAGGTGTATTCTTAATTTAGAATCACAAATGGACAAATCATATGTGGATTCCCCATCTAAGAAAAAATTTACAACAAGGACCTAAGGGTGTACATGACATAACCCAATTTTTTTGGAAGGAATCAATTAGGCAACTCTGTTCATCAACACTGGAGATTGCCTCATAATTGAGGAGAAAAAATGGAGAGGATGAACCGGTTCAACATGTAATTCTGGATGAGATAGTTTCAGTTGTTCAGAAGATATATCTAGTTCAAAAATTAATGATTCCAACTGAGAGCATTTCATGAGACAATGCCTCATTGCAATAAAAGATAATTTTTATGTTTTAATGAAAATTTCACACCACTAAGCAAGATGATGTGAACCTGACCTCAAATTTTTTTCCTAAGACACTTGTGGTAGAGGATAAGTCTACCAGAAGATGTAGCTCATTTGGATCTGTTGAAACTGAGCATACTGAACATGCTTCACAAGGAAATCCATGTTCAGGTTGATTGGCGAAGGTGATTGGTATTTGTAGTCTGCAATGGTTGATCTAGGTTTATGCGCCAAGTTATACTTGATGGATGATGGGACCTAAGACCCCAACACTTTGCAAACCTATAGCATCACATTAAATGAGAATTAGTCCATACCTGTTGCATAGAAATTACACATCAAGGAACTTGTTTGGCTTATCATTTAGCAATGACTCTGGAATATATTAATTATTCCAATAGTAAGGGCACCTTAACAGATATATTGAGAAGCTGCAAGCATTTTCTAGTTATGTGACTAGAAGGGGAGACTATCATCAAGCATTAAGAAAACCAAAGATATTACCTCGGACCTGAGCCAATTGTTACAACGAGGGTTTGTTTTGGGCGTTTTAGGCCAAGGAAAATATGAAGGAGGCACCTTAAAACTTATGTGAATGTGTGTGACCTATATACTTGAAAACAATTGGAGCCGACCTATGCAACAATTAGGTTAGGGCCAACCTGTATGTTTGTTAAAAAGTTGATGTAATTGAGGGATTACCTCTATGAAGACTTGTTGGGCCGACCTTTGGAAAATTTTATGTATTGAATTGGTGTCAAAGGGAAGTAGGGACGACCTGTGCATTCATGGAGATTATTAAGAAGGATATTTGAAGGGCTTTTTGAGGTCAGATGTTGCACCAAAGTCCCCCTCTTATGCCTCTTATTAAGGAAGTTTGTCATCTATGAGGGGTGTTGACTCAAAGTCTCGTCACCTATTATTAAAAGCCTGCAAATGATTGAAAGGCCTATCTATATATTTATGATATAATATTAATAGGTGGGGTCCCCTATTAGAAAACATATAAATGATTATTTTCAATCATTTTCCTCAGCACACTTGCATATCTTCATGTCAGTAATATTATGATGAAACTTCAAAGTTATGGTATGTCGATCTACAGTTCTTGTGTTGCTTGACATGCTTAGATCACAAAAATGGTTGTTTCACTCCAATTCAATGCAGGTTAGTGATGGTAACTTATTTTCATTCTTCAACATTTTGGTGACATGGTTCTTGTGAAATATGCAAACAAAATGATCTTCCCTATTCCTATGATTACAGGAACAATATAAGTTAAAGTTATTTTCTGTGCATATGAATTCAAGACATGTAAACTTTACAATTGAACATACATGCAATAGAGTCAAGGTATGATAAGTAAAAGAATGGTTTTATAAACCATATACATATGGAAAGTTTTCATACATATACAAAGATCTTTGTTATATAGTCATAGTATGTACACAAGATATATCATATGAAAAGATTCACTTTACAAGCTCACATTGGTTCCATGTTGAAACAATGGTGATAAGAAAAAGGTAATGTTTAAGTAGAAATGTTATGGAATACGTTAGCTATGGGAAAAATGTTTGAAACATTTGGTTTGATATACAATATGGTCAAGCAACACATAATATATGTTGTACAACATATGTTTTGAATGGTGTATATCATTGGTTAAAAGTTATAAGTCTGGGCTTGCTCACATAGATATACAGGTCGATTTGATTGATGGTGATTTAAATGGCATATATATTGAGGTAGATATAGTGCATGGAAATATATTATGTGAGTGGAAATAACAGTGTTGCAAACATCAACATCGGCAAAATATCACCGAGGGTCCGAAAACAAAAAATATCGGCAACATCGGGGAATATATCGAAAAATATCGGAAAATGTCATAAGAATGAAAAACAATGTTGTAAGAATGAAAATATAGAAAAATATCGTCAACCCTAATTTTGAAGATAATATTGCCAACATCGTGATATTATCGCGATGTTGGTAACACTAATTAATGCAACCCAATTGTAATGAAGTTTGCATGGCATGAGTTTGGTTATTTATCTCATGTGTTGAGTTGGCATGGTATGGAACGTAAATGAGTTATCCATGAATTTATTTTAGTAGGACATGGTCTTTATTGTCGATTTGGCTCGCGCTTTACCACTTTTCAATGAACTGGGGTTATGTTGTTTGTGTTGTTTGGCTAGTGGAACAGAGCTCATCTCGATATGGAGAAAGAATCCACTTGGTCATTGTGGCAACTGTCCCAGCTCTGATATAAACCAACCATTGGATACAACAAGTACACCAGCTACTGACCATCTTTTGCATATGATTTGTTTGTAATGGTTAAGTTTTGGCTCTACTGGCTAGTCTTATGTGTAAAAGTTCTCTCTTTCCCTATCTTTCGTTTCTTAGAAAGTTGTTTGAGGAATATAATAAAGGAATTGGTGGATTTTGGAATGTAAATGGCATAAAGATTTTTAGTTTCTATTGTTCATTGCCCATTCTCTCATTTTCCATCTTGGATCTGTCATTTATGTTGATGAAAGTTTGTAAATAGTTGAAATTGGATATGGGTCGAACTTGTCTCTGATATAGCATGCAAAGAATCAAGGATTCAAACTCGATCTAATTCTTTACTATCATCTCTGTAGTTTCAAAAGTATTGGGTTAGAAATTTTTTTGGTATACACAGATTTTAAGAGAATTTGAACCCGAGTTTATTTGTTGTAAAGTAGTGATAATGTTTGAATTCAATGTACTATTGTTTTCAAATATTTCCATTACGAGCATGGTGTTTGGTTTCTTATGCTTTTACTTGGGTCATTCTCCTCAACCCATGACCCCAAATGGATTCAAACCTGGGTTCGTATTGTTGTAAAAGAAAGATTGGTTGAACCCCTCTTTTTTGTTGTCATACAAGCAAAGATTCGAACCTGAATTCATTCAAATTAAAACATATCAAAATATGTTAGTAATGCATGACAATCCTCTCGTTGTTAGAAAGTTTTAAAAGGTACATGTTGTTACTTGAATTGTTAATACAATTCAAAACCCACCTCGTTTTTCTATGAGAACAATCAATTTTTGTTTGTTTTCTAAAGGTTGGGGTTTCAATTCTCATTAGAAACCAAGATTATGAGCAGAGGATTTTGATCGATTATTGCCTTAACTAGGTTTTTCAACTTGTTATATATCTTCATGATTTTAGAGTTGGAATATGTGCCATGATTCTGCCTCGGTAAAAGGGGTTTGGATATAAACGTATCATCCTTCATTGACATTACATTGGATTTGCAACCCCCCCCCCATGCCTAGGGGTAACTAGAGGAGTGTTATCCCCCCATGCCTAGGGGTAAGTAGAGGAGATCATGTCTCACGACCCACAATGAAGACAATGATCCCGACCATAACGATGATCAACATGTCCACATATAACAACATAGTAGCCCCCCTCATTTTCCTTTACAACTATTGTAATGTCCCCCACCTCTTGATGAAGAGGGTTGGAGAGACTCAGTAGTCTAGTCATGCCCACCAGACTATAGTCTCATACACTATGGGGAGAAGTCAACTAAACCCAACATTATAATATTAAGCTGACTTGAATAAAGAAAAGTAACTCAATGAAAGAATAGAACAGATGAGAATGAGTTAGGAGTTAACCCTAGGGGTTAAACTAACTTGTTAGCAACAATTCTTGTCTTGGTCCCGAGAGCATCCAAAGCTACAGGTTGCACGAAGAACACCCAAGCATAGCATGTAAAGCCCCATTTCAGTCTAAAAATCAAGTGAGCGGGTGAAATTACGTTGTCAATGGCCCAGATTCATCTATAAAAGTAGATCGACGGTCGACGAGAAATCACGGTTAACGAAGTTGCGTCGAGGTTAGCGCAATGGATAGCGCCCATATTATGTGCAGGGAAAGATAGAAACCATCCATCGAGAAGACACATGGTGCGAGATCTAGTCACATTGACATTTCGGCATTCGGGGATTCGAAGGGTGAAGGTTCCTTGTTGTCCTATGTCTCGAAACCCCGAACCCCGAAAGCACCAAAGGCGCCCAAAGTCGGGCTCATAGTATTACGGGGCAATCTCAACTGTCCACCCACATGAGACACCTGGCACGTGATTAGGTTCCTTTCCATTTCTCCCATCGCGATTCCAAGGCTCAAGGTACAACATCGTCGGGATATTTCAGAACCGCCAGATCTAGAGGGACGCGTGGCGCCAGATTAAGCCGTCTCAGCGTTTCTCTCATTGCAATTTCAAGAAGCAGGGATCAACCCCTTCCTATTTGCGAACCCCGAAAGTGCCTTTGAGAGTAAACATAGGGTCACAGCCTGTGGTCACTAGGGAAAGAAAGAGCTACACAAAAGGGGCCAAAGGAATCGAGTATCAGTCACAGAGAGACCCGTCACGACCTCCAGTTTCCATCGGGCCTGACCTCGATCCTGGTCTACGCTTGGAGTAAATGAAGGCAAAAAAGGGGTGGTTGAAACCTCTCCTAATTCATTAAGTGTGAGGTATGGAGGGTCTAGCAAGATTTCTGCTCGAGGGGATCCTGTGTACCTGTTTTTCCATAGAAGTCAAGCTAAGTTCTCAAATAGCCGGAGGAGGTCTGCACACGCTAGCTCAGTTTTTAATGGTTCAACTACTCCCCTTACAGGATCCATGCACAGTTAAAGTGGCGTTTGAAGAAGGATATCGGTACGAGTTTGACTGAAGGGACACCAAACCTTGGGTGACTGGGCATGCCTCTGTTAGGCGAATTTCTCTGAGTATATAGACTCAGTCTTTTTATTTTGTAAAGTATCGATGGTAGAGTGGAGCTCCCAATTGTAATGTTTTAACAGGCACTCTAGTCCTCTGGTTATGCATCTGTATGTAAGATTTCTTGTTTAATGAAAGACAGTTTCCTTATTCCATCTAGTTTTCATCTCATACCGAGGGAGTTCATGATTGACTGATTCACATGAATTATTGCAGTTGTGTTATGATAAAGGATTTATTGTGGCACTATTGTATTATCTGGTTTTCTGCGTTTGAATGTAAGAAGATCTCACATTTAAATGCATTCTCCTATAGTCTGCTAGAAACCTAATGTTGACAACAGACGTTTGCATCTCTCTGATACAAGTCTTCCCCCTACTCACCCTTACTACAACTCACTGTCTGGAGTACATCTAAGACCTCACTTGCCCATGCATGCCTGGCCTAGTTTCGGAGTTGAAACAATATCGTCCGAGTTTACTTCCATTCGATCATCCCTTTCATACACAAATCGTGACATAAACTGATGGGAATTGGGCTCTGCTCCTGCCACAATCCATGAGTGACTTCCGTCGCCAACATTTCTGGTGCCGTTGCTGGGGACGAAGTTGAAAATTTTCCCCGGGATTGAACGACAACGATTAACTGATTCTAAAGTTGCATCAGATATCAGAATTATCAATATTGCCACTGTGCACCTGGCGACTCCACTGTGGCGGCTCCATTGTTTCCACTTCACTATTTCAGCTATGACTACTATTGGCATACCTGAAAGATAACCCAGAGGAGATTTCTCGAGAAGGTTTTAGCGGCTGCTTTCTTAGCCTGAGAAGCTTCCAGGGGTAATGACAGCATTAAGATTTGGCCTTTGATGGTGAACAAGGACCAGGCACATTTGAAGCTGTGCATCTTTCACCTGGCGACTCCATGATTCGAGGATCGATTGGCGACTCCACTGGTTCGATATGGAGAAAATTCTATCTCAAAGGTTTGCTTTCTGTGACTTTTCTCAGATAGTTGGTTTTCCTAATGCACTTCTTGATAGAGACATATGGGAAAATTTCCTCTCTGAATTTCACGCAAAGAGTTGGGAGGTACCAACTGAGCATTTACTAGACTTTCATGAGGTTATTCATCGACTTAATATCATGCATGAAGATGTCCAGATTAATCTCTTCAGGTATTCATTGAAGGGAGATGCTCTTGAATGGTGTCGGTCTCTTCCTGCTGCAAGCATATGCTCTTTAAAAGGTTTTCATACAACTTTCAATTCATTTTGTAAATATTATTTTCTAGCTGATTGTTTGTGTGAAAACTGTTTTGAGGAGTTTTCTTCACTTCATGAAGCCTCTGCTGGCCCTGAAGACCAGGTCCATGATGAATCTTTTACTGTGGAGGAAAGCATTTGCGAGGAAAATATAGGGGTGTTGAATGATATTAATTGTGTTATCCCTAGAACGGAAGCGTCTGAAATTATATCAGATGCCTCTATTCTTTTATATATTCATAACGATCAACATGCCTCTTGTGGAAATTGTGAGTTTATAGAGCAAATGTGGTCCATGGTAGATGACTCACCTGGATATCAGGTTGAAGCAGATGTTCCTAGCAGCTCTGCTCATGATGATGAAGACCCTCTCTTTTTACAAGAGGGGTTAGTTGTGGAAGAGGATTCTTCTCTTTTCCTCTAGGGGGTTTCTCACGATATATTTTTACCTGGGATTAAAGAGAAAAAGATTATGTATGAGTAGCCAGAACCAGTAGGTCCCACTATCCCTAAAACGAAATTTTTTTACGGGATCACTGTTATGGAGGAGGATCATATCAATGAAGGACACCCCCTTTTTGATGTATATTATAGTGATGATGAGCAACAAGATTATCCTACATTTGATCACTATAAAGATACTGAAGAGCCAATCAGCAAGCAGAACCACCCCATGGTCCCTATTTATGATGAATATGAATCAAACTTGGGGGAGAGCCAAGAAGAAGAGCAAAAAGAACTAGTGGAACAGGTGACTTCCTGCCCGGAGCCCGCCCATTCACCTATGCAGACTCATGAAGTTCAGCCCTGTAGGAGTAGCTGTGGAGCAGAGCAGGCCTGCTGCTACCCTTTTCATAGGGTTTTCCACTCATTCTATGATCCTGTCAGTGAGTACATGGAGTGGCATGTCCTTTATGCCTTGGAGCTGCCCTATTCCATATCAACTTCACCCTGTGAGGAGAAGTTGAAGAGTGTATCCATTCTATTGTCACGGTTACACCATCTGCTGATGATCATCGACAGAAAGAAAGAGCTTCCCTTCAGGAAGTTACTTGATTGGCTATGGTGGAAGTCTGCTTTCACCTAGCCCCATGTAAAGTGTTTTATTAGTTTAGGATTGTATATAAATAACCTCCTTTGAGCATGTATCTTTATTTTGTTTCTTTTATTTTTCGGCCTGTATTTTCAGCAGCGGGATGTTTTGAGCCTGGCTCCATAGCCCAACAGCAAGGCACTGAAGCTGCAGAATGAGTTCTTAGAGCATCATAGGGATGATTCTATCCCCCATGGAGCCTAATGTTAGCAACAATTCTTGTCTTGGGCCCGAGAGCATCCAGAGCTGCAGGTTGCACAAAGAATGCCCAAGCATAGCATGTAAAGCCCCATTTTAGGCTAAAAATCAAGTGAGCAGGTGAAATTACATTTTCAACGGCCTGTATTCATATATAAAAGTAGATTGATGGTCGGCAGGAAATCACGGTTAACGAAGTTGCACCAAGGTTAGCACAATGGATAGCGCCCATATTATGTGCAGGGAAAGATAGCAGCCATCCATCGAGAAGACGCGTAGCATGAGATCTAGTCGTGTCGATGTTTTGGAATTCGAGGATTCGAAGGGTGAAGGTTCCTTGTTGTCCTATGTCTCGAAACCCCAAACCTCGAAAGCACCAAAGGCACCCAAAGTCAGGCCCACAGTATTACAGGGAAATCTCAGCCATCCACCTGCAGGAGACACCTGGTGCGCAATTAGGTTCCTCGTCGTTTTTCCCATCGCGATTCCAAGGCTCAAGGTACAACATCATCAGGAGATTTCAAAACCATCAGATCTAGACGGATGTGTGGTGCCATATTAATCTGTCTCGGCGTTTTTCTCATCGCAATTTCAAGAAGCAGGGATCAACCCCTTCCTATTCACGAACGTTGAAAGAGCCTTTGAGAGTAAACACAGGGTCACAGCCTGTGGTCACTGGGGAAAGAAAGAGTTGTGCAAAAGGGGCCAAAGGTGTCAGGTTTCATTCACAGAGAGGCCTGTCACGACCTCCAGTTTCCATCAGGCCTGACCTCGATCCTGGTCTGTGCTTGGAGTAAATGAAGGCAAGAAGGGGTGGTTGAAACCTCTCCTCATTCATTAAGTGTGAGGTATGGAGGGTATGGCAAGCGGTCTACTTGAGGGGATCCTGTGTACCCATTTTTCCAGAGAAGTCATGCTAAGTTCTCAACTAGCCGGAGGAGGTCTGCACACGCTAGCTCAGTTTTTAATGGTTCAGCTACTCCCCTTACAGGAGCCATGCGTAGTTAAAGTGGTGTTTGAAGAAGGATATCAGTACGAGTTTGACTGAAGGGACACCAAGCCTTGGGTGACTGGGAATGCCTCTGTTAGGTGAGTTTCTCTGAGTATATAAAATCAGTCTTTGTATTTTGTAAAGTATCGATGGTAGAGCGGAGCTCTCCGATTGTAATGTTTTAACAGGCACTCTAGTTCTCTGGTTATGCATCTGTATGTAAGATTTCTTGTTTAATGAAAGACAGTTTCCTTATTCCATCTAGTTTTCATCTCATACCAAGGGAGTTCATGATTGAATGATTCACATGAATTATTGCAGTTGTGTTATGATAAAGGATTTATTGTGGCACTATTGTATTCTCTGGTTTTCTGCGTTTGAATGACAGGAGATCTCGCGTTTAAATGCATTCTCCTACAGTCTGCTAGAAACCTGATGTTGACAACAGAACTTTGCATCTCTATGATACAAGTTTTCCCCCTACTCACCCTTACTACAACTCACTATCTGGAGTACATCTAAGACCTCACTTGCCCATGCATGCCTGGCCTAGTTTCAGAGTCGAAACAATATCGTCCAAGTTTACTTCCATTCGATCACCCCTTTCATACACAAATCGTGACATAAAATGATGGGCGTCGGGCTCTGCTCTTGCCGCAATCCAGGAGTGACTTCCATCGCCAAAATAACTCAACAGAGAAATAGATTGGAGGTATAAAGAAAAGGCAAGGGTGCACCTCTCACTCACCTTTTGATGATTATTGAATTTTTCTTTTGGGCTCTAGAGAACAACAATTTTGAGGGTTTTGAGAATACAAACCCTAGAGGACAACTCGGTGGTGAAAGATTCCACCTATCCATTTCCAAGCTTGGTCTCAGTGATGCAATACTCCACCCACACCATTCTACTTCAGCTATAGGTCCTATCTTCTATTCAGGGCAACAACATGGTGTAACTAGAGGGTTTCCAGCGAAGGGGCGCACCATTGATTGGAGGAGGATTCGATATAGGAGCTTGAGAAGGATTTTGGATATTTGGGCACTTGGGTTTTCTTTGCAAGGCCTTGATCATCATCTCTAGTGCATTTTGAGAGAGTTATATGATCCAGTTGATTTCCTAGAGCATTGGCACGATTTGGAGAGAAGGAGGGCGCTATTGGGAATCAGATCTACTTAGTTTGGAGGAGTAAAACTTCATATCTCACCTTGAGACTTCACCAGGAGGTTCACCTTGGCCTGATCTAACATTCTAGAGAGTTTCATAGTGATTGGAGGTCTCCTTCAACAAGACCGAATTATTAGGTCTTGACGGTATTAAGGAGGCTGCAGTTCTACTTGAGGATTCAATGTTTTGGAGGAGCATATCTTGGCATTTCAGCTTGAGACTGCAGGAGGGGGTTTTATTTGCCCCGATTTATCATTCTGCAGATTTTGGTGCCATTTGGAGGCTTCCAGCAGCTAGGCCAAAATATTGGCCCTTCACAACCATTCAAGAGGGCGTATTTTCAGACAGGGGGGTTTGGATTTGACCCTGGTTCATATTGTATTGGTCTTCATCTTGTATTCAACCTTGGGAGGCTTATATCTTCTTATGTTGATAACTAGAGGATCTATTTGATGTTATTCCCGATATGTAGTCCTATTGTATCAGGTTCTTTCATATTTTCGAAATAAAGGTCGGATCTATGTTGTTTGGTTCCATATCTAGTGTTTCTTGTCATATCTTGTATTTCCATATGCTGCATCTTCATATCTATGTTCATATGCTTGTTAACTGAATCTACAAACCCTAAGACATAACTCAAGAGTAAACCTACAAGAAAACACACACACATCAGTTAAACAATGAGCAGTTGGTGTTCCCAGTGAAAAAATTGGCTTGGGAACATTACAGTGGTATCAGAGCGTTCATCCTCCCAGCTAGTGGAGATCAACACATGCAGAGGTTTAGTGGTATCTATATGGGTAGACGTAGGAAGAAGGTAGGTGAACCAAAGGCGAACATGGAAGGTTCAGGTGAGGATAGTAAGCCACACGTATTAGTAAACTTGGCACAAGAACTACATCAGTCTATACTTCATAAGTAGTGTACATTGGTCATACACTTATAGTAAAACCAGGAGATAGTGCATAGGAGTCAGAGTGGGTTGAGGGAGACCTTAGAGAAGGTAAGTTCCAATCAAAATGAGATCTCACAGGTACTATTGCATTTGACTCATGGAGGAAAGGGGCCTGAAACATATGCAAACAAAGAGGCTAGTTAAATGTTAAATGTTAAATGTGTTCCTGCTGATGTCTATACCCTCTTTTTTGGATGAACAGACACAACCAAGCTACCATGATGAAATTGAGGACAATTTCGAGCAGTATGTCAGGGAATATAACTCACTAAGCATAACAATCCAAAGACAAATCCCATTACATCAATATTGTGGATTTAAACTCAGAGGTAAAACCATGTCGTACCACAGGAACAACTATGAGTTAGAGCACAGGGCTGGTAAAATGGAAATCCCCTATTTTGATGGATCTCCCAAGATGACTGCACAGGCTTGGGTGAAAAAACTTGACACTTATCTCCAGCTTAACCCAATGAAAGAGATGGATTCCATCAAGTTTTCCACCATGTACTTGGAGGGAAAATCTCATGACTGGTGGTACCATGGGTTAACTACACTTGGCCAAAATCAGATAGTGGCTTACACTGAGTTTACACAGGCTTATTGACAGGTTTGACCAGGGGAATCTAGAGCTACATTTCAGGGAACTCGCCCAACTTAGGCAGACAGGATCACTAGAGGTGTATATTGAGGAGTTTTAGAGGATAGCGATCATGGTGCAAGATGTGTCTCAATCAAGACTCATGATGATTTTCATAGAGGGATTGATGGAACCCTTAAAGGGTTTGGTTAAGGATTTCAAGCCTACCAACTTATAGGATGCTATATGGAGGACTAGAGATCTAGGCCCAACAACAAAATCTAAATTAATCCCTAGACCACATCTAAATACAGGAGGAAGAGACTAAATACCTCCCATGAATCAAGGAGGAAGAGACCAAAGGGGGTTTGAAATAGGAAGAGGTAGAATGGATGAGAACACTAGAAGAGAATTGAGAAGGAAGCAACTATGTTATACATGCAAAGAGCCTTGGGATCCATCCCACAAGTGTATGGGAAAAGGCAAGGCTCATTACATTGAGGTAACTTTTGATAATGAGGAGGATGAATATTTCGGCCACCTACAAAACATAGAATCAAACACCACTGAAACTACAGAAGAGGAAGGCACAGGTTAAGACATTGCAACAGATGAGAAGGCCACATTGACATCCATCATTGGGGTACCCAAATACAACACTTTTAGGATGAGAGGGGTATTGCAGGGACAAAAAGTTTTCGTTCTCATTGATGGGGGGGTGCTTCTCAAAACTTTATTGAATCATCCCTACTATAGAGGAGGCACATACCCACGGTGGAATTTTAAGGATTCAAGGTGGAGGTAGCAGGAGGAAACACCATGCCCTGTAACAGGTATATTCTAGGGATGAAGCTTACATTGGGCAGGCATGATTTAACACAAGAGTTCTATGTGATGGACCTTCCAGACACAAATATCATCCTTGGGGTTCAGTGGCTTAGTACGTTGGGACTGATCACCACCAAATACAAGACAAAGGAGTTGTCTTTCACAGAGGAAAGTGGGAAAAATGTAGTTCTCAGGGGCATGTCAGGAAACACACCTAGGTTGGTTACAACAAAGCGCATGGAAGCCATTTTCAGAAGAGAGGACATTGTATATGTTTTTGAGTGTAGGAAATCAGTACATGTGGACAAGAAGGGGGAGATTCACTATTCACCAGATATTCAGAGAATCATTGACAAGCATAGCAAGTTGTTTGGACTTGTTGTCGTCCTTATACACACTTGGGGTAACATGGAAGAAACCTTCAATCCACTTGGTCTATCCTTGGGGGCAAGTTTCAAGTCAAGGTGTTGTCACTTGATCCTCAACTCCTCCATCTAGGCCAACTCCTAGCGAAGCCAAGGGGGGTAGTCCCTATAAAAACAATCTAAGGCTATTATAAAACTAAGAAAGAAAAAACACTTATTTCTAGGATTTTATTGCTTGAAATAAAACTAACCAATCAACATTTAACATTTTTCATCATCATAATCATAAAGTTCTTGCTCATAAACATGCATATATCAAAGGATACAAGATCTGCAAGATTTAAGCATACAAGTTAGACAAAATGCATGAATGTAAAAGTTTTCTCACATAAAGATAGATATACCAATTACCAGTGCCTTAAATGGAGTCGTGGGCAATGTAGATCGAAAGTTTTATTAAGGTAAATTAATGTGGAGTTAATGAGAAAATGTGGCCCCTTTGGAGGCTAGCTCTTTGTTTGGAACTTGCAGAGAGTTTATCGAAACCCAAGAGGTCTCACCAATAAACTCACTAAAAGTGTTGGATGTCCAAAACAAGTGGGAAAACCAGGTCCTGAAAGGGGCCACCTTACTTCGCAGGTCACTTTTAGGTGTTTTTCACGCATTAAGCTAACTGATTCATAGATTGTCCTAATTAGACTACAAACAAAGTTTAATTACTTTGCAATGCTTGAAATAAAGATAAATTGAGTACCCTGCTTTGTAGAGAAAAAAATGAAGAAGTACTTGGAAAAAGAAAGATCTTTGAAACACATAAATTTAGTGCCATGCTTTGTAATTGAAATATAGAAACTGCAACATAATTTAGAAATTGAAAGGTTGCAAGATTTATTGCTTAAAGTACTTGAAGCAAAGTAAACTAAACATGCATAAGAGATTCAAGATTCCTTTAATTAGCCATGCATGTGAAATATGAGTGTGTGTTCGATTTACTTGGCTTGTTTGTTTGATTAAGAGATTTAGGCATGCATCAAGAAATTAAACCACACAAAGACACACAAATCCCGCTAATGGGGATGGAGAAACTGGGCACAAAAGGGCCCACTTTTATTGCAACTATTACAACAGAGAACAATGGTTCTCTTTGAGCTTTATATTTAATAAGGAAAGAGGATCCTTATAAATTTTGGATCTTTGAAGGAAAGTACAAGAAAGGAAGAATAAGATAAACTTCGTTGTTGAAGTTGAAACCCCCCAAGGTGCCCCGGAAGCCTTGATTTCACCAAAATTTGGCGGAATATCCCCTTGTATCTGTTATTTATGCAAGAAAACAACAAACAAAGTTCATTAAAATATGATAGAAAATACTTTTAAGCTAAAAACAAACTATCAAAAAAAAATTCAAAAACTTTTCTAAGGCAAAAATTGAATTTTTTTAGACTTTTGGACAGTTTGCATGGACTAAAATTAGGCTCTTATAACTGTTTATGTTTTCTGTCCTAAAACATCAAGCATGGGACATTTAATTAGCTTGATCTTAAATGCTAAACAATACACTTAACTAGCTTCAAATCTAAGAAAATAGGCTAGAAAATGCCCTAGATCTACTTTTTTAAACTTGAAAAAATTACCACTAGATCTAGATACTTTGCATGCAAAAGAAACTAATCTAAAATTTGTATTTAAACCAACTTCTCAAGCATGCAATAAAGGTAACCAAATGATTTTAAATAAAGATGAGAGTGAGAAGAATAAACTATTTTTCTTTCACAAATTGAAAGTTTATGGGTGATGGGGTCCTTTGATGAAGAGTAGAGGGAACTTGATCTTTTGAAACTCTTGTACAATGACGGTTGAAGCAAAAACCTATCAATCCTCCAAGATTGAGGAACCTACAAAAATGTACTCCAATCTTGCAAACACTTGTTAAAGGTCTTCCCTACACAAAACAATGCTCAAACATGCATGTTAGTATAACCGAAAATGAAGCATGCAATATAAAAGTTCTTGGCCCTTGACAAGGTTTTGAAGAATACTTGGTCATATTTGACTGTTTTTGGGACTGCGACAGCTTGCCAAAGATGGAGCGCAATGCAAAGTGGAAATTAGGGAAGAAAGACCTATTTTTGGGTCCCTTTTAGGGTTTTGGATTGATGTAAAGGGAAAGGGATGTCAGCCCGTGGGTTTACCCAAGCTTAGTCCCATTTTGTAATCTATAAATAGATACTTAGGCAATGTAAGATAGTAGTGGTAGTGGTAGTAGTAGTACATATATGTGATGTATAGCTAAAGGCTTAGTGCTAGTAGCTGGATCTGTGTGATTGGATGTATATTGCAAGTGCTTTGTGAATGATTGTAAGGAGATTGAAAAGCTAAGTGCAAGTTGTTGTAGTTTTGTGTTGAAGTGCAAGGAAGAAGGATCTAGTGAGTTGCGCAGATCTTTTGTCCTGTGCGAAGTAAGGGTTACTGAAGCTATGTGTTGTAACCGCTTGACTGAGATAATATAAATAAGAATACTTTGTGGACATAGCCCTAGGGTGGGGGTGAACCACGGTAACTATGTGTATTATGCTATGTGCTTTGACCTAATGTGTTTATTTCCTTCTTGGCTAAGTGCTTGCTGTGATTAAGTAGATCTAGTTATGCTCTATGCTTATGATACATGAATGAATGTTAGATATGATATATAATATGATTAGTGCTTGATATGCTGAGTCTAATCTATAGTTTTGTGGCTAAGTACTGAATCATATTTAGTCTAAGTATTCACTGTGATGCTCTGTGCTATCTGTGAAGTACCATAAGGGTTAAATATTTATGAGTGATCTATGTTAAGTGCCCTGTAAAAGATACAATCACATATCATTGTCTCAGCTAAGGTTGCAGACATCTAAGTCCTGTAACCACCCCTGCCTCTACCTCGAGTGAGACTTCATCTGCTTCACAGGTGTTGCTAAAAGGGCTGGTAGTTAGGGTTTTGTTGGTGCACTCTTGAGCGTTGAACCCTGGGTCTGCCCCTGTGCCAACAAAAGTCTGTGATTTCTAAGGAAGAAATAAGATGAATCAAGCTAGATTTATATTATCCTACTGTATGATAGAATAACTTTAAAGCCTTGCAAATGAATTACAAAATTGGAATACAAGATACAAGTTACCTCATAAAAAATAGCACTAGATCCAAGCATCCACACATAACATCCACAACAATAGAACTCCAAAGTCTTCTTTATTCAATTTTCAAATGATACAATAGGTCTATCTTCCCAAGCTCCAACTCTCACGAATGGAGGAGGGTTAGCCTTGGCTTTATATCTTTAGGCGGTGACAAATCCAAAGAGGGAATGTGTGAGCTAAGAGGGAGATGCGCATTAGGGTTAGGGTAAGTGCGTGAGTGAAGGGGAGATGCGTGAGGTTAATGGGAGTGACGAGTGGAGTGTATAGGGAGTGGTGTGGAGTGTAGGGTGAGTGAGGTGGAGTGATGTGAGGTGAGAGTTGAGTGAGGGGAAGTGAAGTGGGAGTTAGGGAATGCGTGGGCACTTTGGGATGTGCGCCAATCCTCTAGAATGTGCCAAGTAAGAAGGTTGGGTTGAGTCCCTTCATTGGGATATCCCCCTTGTCTACATCACCTCAATGAAGTTGAAATTACCTTAGCTTAAATTTCCTAGGCTTCCAGACAAATGGGGACATGATGGAAACATGTTCCCCAGTTCTCCTAAAAAATAGGAAATGAATTTAATTACCCCTTTTCCGTAAATTTCGAGTAAATTTGATTTTTTAGTGATAATAATCACTTTTTTGTATCGAAATATGGGAAATTGGGGTTTACATGATACTATGGACTGGAAAACGACCATAAATATGGCATCTGACATTTTTTTATGCCATATTTTTACAATTTATTGACTCAGAATTAAAAAAATTCATTTTGTGAGAATTTAATTATTTCACTAAAACATTAAAAAAAAATACCAAACCTAGCCACAATTTCCAAATGACTCAATCAATGTGACCTAGTATGAGATCATATACATTCAGACACTAGACATTGGTTTTCCATGCCAAGGCCTAACCACCAACACATACTCCAACTCTGGAGTTTGTCTTATGAGTGAAAAAACTTAGAAATTATTTAATCACTCACAAAGGCAAGTAGAAAAAATAATTAACAAGTAAAAAAAACACTCTAGAGTACATGTTCGTGCCTAGGTCTTAGGTGGCCAATAGCCTTTTACAATATCTCATACTTAGGTCATTTATTACAATAGTGGAAATAGGGAAAAAGTGGTCTTTTGTAGGACTAGATGAACTCTGAACTCTGTCACATGAGCATTGATTGCTCATTCTTTGGAGGCTCTTCAGGAAATCCAACTTGTACAAATTGGTGGATAACATGACCCATTCCACCAGGAGCACCTCCAGATAGGGGGTTTGAGCATATCATAGAGTTGGAAGAGGGAGCGAAACCTATCATCGCCACTCCCTATAGACACCCAAAGAAGTACAAAGATGAAATGGAGAAGGCTATCAAATAATTACTAGACATGGGCCACATTAGACTGAGTTCCGGTCCTTTTGCATCTTCAATGGTGCTAGTGAAAAAGAAGGATAGAACCATGCGCATGTGCATTGATTACAGAGCCTTGAACAAGAAGACAATTAAGAACAGGTATCCCATCCAAGGATTAATGATCTATTGGATGAGCTCCACGGGGCTATTTACTTCACCAAGATTGACTTATGCTCTGGCTATCATCAGATCAAAATGAGAGAGAATGATGTTCCCAAGACTGTTTTCAGATGTCACTACGATCATTATGAATTCCTAGTGATGACATGTGGATTGACTAATGTGAAAACCATGTTTCAATATTGCATGAATCATGTCTTCAACAAGCAGTTAAGGAAGCACCTCCTAGTATTTTTTGATGACTTGTTGATCTATAGCAGGACTTGCGAGGATCACATTCAACATGTAGAACAAATTGTAGCCATTATGGAGGATCAATCCTTGTATGCAAAGGAATCCAAATGTGAATTTTGAATGATAGAGGTCCTCTACTTGGGACACATCATTGGGGTTAAAGGGGTACAGGTACACCAAGAGAAGATCCAATCTATACTTGACTGGCCCACACCTAAGACCCTCACAAAATTGAAGGGATTTCTTAGCATTTGTTTGTAGTATAAGATATTCTTCAAGGGTTTCTCACAGATTTGTGCAGCCTTAACCGATTTGACCAAGAAAGGAGCCTTCAAATGGAGTTCATAGGCACAGTTGACATTTGACAAAATGAAGAAGGTAATGAGTACGTGCCCAGTCTTAGCTCTACCAAATTTCGACCAACCCTTCACAGTGGAGTGTGATGCCTCTAGGGAGGGAATTGGAGTAGTGCTTATGAAGAATAGGCACCCACTTGCCTATGAGAGCCGAAAGTTGAGAGGCCAAGAGATTCTTTATACCACCTATGACAAAGAGATGTTGGTCATCATGCACGCATTGGTTAAGTTTAGGCAATACTTGGTAGGAGAAAAATTTGTGGTAAGGACATATAACAATAGTCTTAAGTACTTTTTGGAACAAAAATACTTAAATGAGAGGTAGCAGAAGTGGGTTAGAAATATACAGGCCTATGATTTTGACATTGATTTTGTCAAGGGGAAGAATAACGTAGTGGTAGATGCATTATCTAGAAGGCCATTGGTTTATTCTATGGATGATATCTCAGTTGACTGGAAGGATCACCTCTTAGTAGAATACTCAAAGAACCAATTTTCATGTCAATTGATGGATGGATAGATACATGATGACAACTTCATAATCATGGATGATGTCATCTACTACAAGGGCCAAATTTTCTTGGTTCCCGAGTCAGCCTTTAAAGCCAAGGTACTTCAAGTGTGCCATGATTCACCTGTGGCAAGACATCAAGGATTTGTCAAAACATACTGACAGGTAAGGGAAAGGTTCTCTTGGAAAGGGTTGAAGGAATATGTGATGTGTCACATCAAGGAATGAAATACTTGTCAGGAAAACAAAGATGAGAACACACACCCAGCTACATTATTACAACCTATACCCATCCCGGAGCACAAATGGGAAAGAATCTCCATGTAATTCATCACATGATTGCCCAAAGCACAGGGTATGGATTGTATTTTTGTAGTGGTGGACATATTGACTAAGTTTTCACACTTCTTCTCCATTGTCGTTGACTTCAGTGAAACACAGTTTGCATAATTGTTCTTCAGGGAGGTTTTTAGACTACATGGTGTATCCAAGATCATTGTGAGTGACAGGAACAATCGATTCATGAGAACTTTTTGGAAAGAATTATTCAGGTTGTTTGGTACGGCCTTGACCCCCAACACCAGTTACCATCCTCAGACTAATGGTGAAATATTCCACCTATCTTGTTCCAAGCTTGGTCTCGGGGATGAAATACTCCACTTACACCATTCTACTTCAGCTACAGGTCCTATATTCTATTCAGGATAGCAACATGGCGTAACTGGAGGGTTTCCAACAAGGAGGCACACCATTGATTGGAGGAGGATTTGATCTAGGAGCCTGAGAAGTATTTTGGATATTTGGGCACTTGGGTTTTCTTTGCAGGGCCTTGATCATCATCTCTAGCACATTTTGATAGAGTTACACTAGCTAGTTGGTTTCCTAGAGCATTGACACGATTTGGAGAGGAGGGTGCTATTGGGAATCATATCTACTTAGTTTGGAGGAGTAAAACTTCAGATCTCACCTTGAGACTTCACCAGGAGGTTCACCTTGGCCTAATATATCATTCTGGAGAGTTTCATAGTGATTGGAGGTATCCTTCAATAGGGCCAGATTATTGGGTCTTGATAGTATTCAGGAGGGCGCAGTTCTACTTGAGGATTCAGTGTTTTGGAGGAGCAGATCTTGGAATTTCGGCTTGAGACTTCAAGAGGGGGTTATCCTTTCCCTAATATATCTTTCTGCAGAGTTTGGTGCCATTTGGAGGCTTCCATAAGCTAGGTCGAAATATTGGCCCTTCACAAGCATTCAGGAGGGCATATCTTCAGCTAAGGGGGTTTGGATTTGACCCTAGTTCATCTTGTATTGGTCTTCATCTTGTATTCAACCTTGGGAGGCTTGTATATTCTTATCTTGAGCATTTTTTAGAAGCTCATATCCCAGCTAGAGGATCTATCTGATGTTATTCCAGATTTGTAGTCCTATTGTATCATGTTCTTTCATATTTTCTAAATAAAGGTCAAATCTATGTTGTTTGGTTCCATATCTGGTGTTTCTTGTCATATCTTGTATTTCCATATGCTGCATCTTCATATCTATGTTCATATTCTTATTAACTGAATATACAAACCCTAAGACATAATTCAAGAGTAAACTTGCAAGCAAACACACACACATCAGTTAAACAGTGAGAAATTAGTGTTCCCATCAAAAAAATTGGCCTGGGAACATTACAACTACAGGGAAATCAAGGATCATCACATCCAAAATAAAACAGTGTATGGGAGATGGTAAGCCAATGTCACCATGAAGTATGCCAGTCCTTATTTCATGCAAAGTGTTGTGCTTAATTTGTTGGCCATGCGGATGAGGATCTTTGGTTGAAGTTGGATAGTGGATCACTTGCTTGGGAAATTATGTTAGTTTCCTTGTTTCACCTTGGTGGTCAGCTTTCATGCCCTATCCCGTGTTGTCACCGCCCAAGGAAAAGAGGTACTATTGGGGGTCCCTCACAAGGGTAACATTTGTTCCCCACCACACTTAACACTTTCCATCTTGGATCCTCTCATAGTGTATTTAACTTGGTCAATGGATCATGGTCTATTCTCTCATGAGATGAAGGGGCTGAAGGCCCAAAGGTTGATGCAACTGCTCCATATATTTATGCTATGCTATAAATTACAAGGCCACCATAAAAGCCTCAGGCTTGCTTGAGCTCTACCCCCTCTAATGGTAATCACCCTTGTCTAGATGTGAACGAATGCACCAAATTATAAAGGGTTGTATCCTAGTAAAAAATTGAAGGAATGAAGCTTGAAACCTTTTAAAGGGGATTTGCAAATGATAATTGGGTATCAAAAGGAAAATAAGGAATTCAGAATGCAAAAATTACCGAGGAAAGAGTATCTCAAGCAAGCAAGCGCTCCCTCTACAAAGGAACTCATAGAAATCGATTAAATGACACCATAAGCCATGAAGTAAGACAAAAACCATATCATTATCACACTTTCTCTTGAAGGGTTTGTTTATTTCCTGCTTCCCTTGGGACCTATCCCTCTACCTGGGTTCTTTTATTTCTTGTCTAGGTTGGCACACCTAATAAGGTTGGATGAAGGCCCTCCCATACTTAAAGTTTCCAATTCACATGGGGTCTTGGGTTGGTGTGATGCTTGAAGGGGATACTGAGGTGAATTGTTTACATGGATTATATCTGAAGTTACATCTTACTTTGCATGTTTTAAGGACTAATATTTCTTGTGAACCTTGGCTAACCTTGTCTTATACTTTGCTTTGCTTTGGATGGCCTTGATATGGTTCTTTGAGGAACGCCCTAGGCTTGTACCTTTATTGTAGGAACTTGGCACGTGTGATGTAGAGCAGTGGGTCATCCAGTGACTCACAACCATCATACATCATCTCTCACATCCTCAGGACCTTAGATTATGGACAAATGGGCTTGGTTTGAGAAGATTTAGTCATGATGGCACACAAATGGGTTGGAAGCCCATAGGCTGGGTAGAGTATCCCAGATCTTATTTTTCACCGGGATCAAGGACATTGCAGAAATAGACAGACACCATGTAGAGACGATATGCATTTCCCTCCAGCTTGGACGCAACACCTAGATCCTGGACGTTGGCCCTACTTTGGTGATGACATCATCTTTTAGGGTTTGATGGATCTAGGGTATTGATGATGGTTGACATGATCTTGGGTGAGGAGAGACATCATTTTCACCTACTTCACTCTTGATTTTTGCCATGTGACCTTTGGAGGTCTCCTTGCCTAGGAGGGCTTGACGTTGTTGAGGACAAGATATGAATTAATCTTACTCAAGCATTTTCATAATTTACTTGGCTAAAATAAATTAGATGGGAATATCACCCTATGTATATAACCAACAAAAATATATATCCTAACTCACAATTATTAATTACCAATGCTTTGGTTAGTCTTTTATCAACGAAAAAGCTTGTTGGAAATTCACTTTTTATGTATTTTTATGAAAATATCAGTTGCTGAAATAAATGTAAGAACATAAGTAAATACACCAAGATCATAATCAAGATAGATGAGACATAAAGCAATCCCTTATTTCATTCCAATTCACCAAAGAGTCATTGTCTTTACAAAACTTCACAAAAAAATCTTGGACCAAAGTCAAACTTAGAAATCCCTGATGGAACATACAAAGGACCTCTGACAGAAAACCAAAGCTGAACTCTAAAAGTTGGATCAACTTGCCACAGATTGTTGCACAATAGGCTTTATCAGTCATGAAAATTAATTCACAATCGGACAAGTCTACACATACTATCAAAGATAGATCAACACCTTTGAAGAACAAATGTCTGAATGATTTGATTCAACCCTGAATATTGCTGTCTACAATAAGGCCCTTCTATCACAAAAGAGAATTAGGCTATGATGAATATATTAATGAATGAAAACTGAACTATCTCAACATAAAATCAAAGAGAAAACTTTAGCATGCTTTGTGCTTCTATCCTCCTCTTGTTCCTCCCCTTAGTTCAACTTTTAACAAATTCGAATCGGTTAGAGTAGTTGAACTAACTTATTAGTTAAGCTAACAAAAGGCCTTAACCAACTTTAGTTAAGGAAGGTGGGGAAAGTAATAATCATAATAGGTGGGACCCCCTTGTGACTCCTTTAGTGATAACAATCATCTATCATAACATAACCCATTTTTTAAGCAAACACACCCCTTGTGCCTCCCTTCAAAACATATTTTCCTTTGACAATTTTAGCTCATAAATTTGAAAATATTTCAAACCAATACTCATATATCAAAATAAAACATGTTGTCCAAAATCCACGGAGTCCACTGTCACAAAACAATAAATAACATAAAATTTAAAAACCATATTTTCTAGTCTATGAAACAACCCTTCCTTGGTTGTTGTTGTCACCTCCTAATTTCCCTGAAATTGCCTTGAGTTGGGAAGAGCCTTTAGGATTTATCTCACTGATCACA
>ML790038.1:316075-340737 GCA_009831015.1 Picea engelmannii | reverse complement strand
AATGGCCTAAAGCCGACATAAATAAAATAACATTACTAATCTAAATTACAACTAATGGCCTAAATCCGACATAAATAAAATAACATTACTAATCTAATATGCCCCAATTAAGTGGTAATGAGCCAATATTAGGGCTTAACATTAGGGGTAGCTTGGGAAATGGGTTTCAAAAGTGGGGGAGCATGCAAGGTTAAGTTTGGCCAGCCACGGTGTTGGGAGACTCTCGGGTGAACAATCTCTCGCCTCCCATCATTTTTTGGGACTTCAAGCTGTAAAGAGACATGAGGAGGCACAGGTACACCAGGGGGCTTGAGGGGCTCGAAAGGGAGGCCTTTCAGGCCTCAGTTGGACTATTCCCTATCCAATTAAAGAACCCAGTATGGAACAATTGGCCAAGCTCTTAGAATCAACATTGAAATGTATTGAGAACCTAGGCCTCCTTGGGCCTCGATTCCAGTTACCTCTACCTCTGTTTCCTCGGCCATGGATTCCCCAACTGAAAAAACTCATCGTGCATATGTTAACAATTAGAAAATAGTATTTTAAATAACCATGCATGACGACTCCTTAAATATACAAAATAGATTTGGCTCAAAATGTATCAGGCTCATGCAATGCAATCCATACAAATTGTTATAATGTTAATCAATGAGTAGGGGGGTGGAAAAAATGTTCAAGGATACATGAGGGGTTTGTAATTAGAGAAAATATGATATAATGAAAGGGAAGAGATATGGTCACTTCTTAATGATAACAACAATCATCTGTAAGAAAACCAATAAACCTCATTGCAATCCACACAAAATTCTGCCACTTCTATCCAATCTAACACAACAAATTTCTTAGTTGTGATCAATATCAGAACAGGGGGTGAATAAAATGAATATGGGATATGTGAGGGGGTTGTAATTAGCGGAAAATGAGATAACGAGAGGGAAAAAAAAAGATTAATTGTTCATGAGATTAATCAAGCAATCCATAACATCAACCAACTATCAGATGACTGAGTAATAATTTCTGTGTATTTAACTAGTTCACTGTCCAATAATAAAATATCCAACACAGTGCCATTATTAAAGGTAAGTATTTCACACAATTTGTAAGAGGTTATGTCCCCTTTTTTCGCTTATTCTGCATGTTATAACAGTCAACAACAACACTCATTCCCAATCTGTAATCGTTAACATCCACCACTGCCATACATTTCTCCAATCTATATTTAAAAGTCATATTTCTGAAATAATAATGAAGTCACTATTTCTGCTATAGAGCCAATCAAGGTCTGTAATGATATTCATTCTCATACATATGTAAAAAATAATCAAGATAATCAAAACCTCACATGCCACGACTGAAATGATAATTGACTATACAACCAAACAACCACTATTTAGAAATAGGCTATGCAGGAGTAAATTTCCAAGGCAATGTAACCATGCCACTGTAAAGCAAAACAACTCAATGTGACTAAAAAAACCGAACCAAATAACCAACACACCTGTCATCAACAATGGTCAATTTTCAGTCAATAACGTGCTTAAAACTTAGTGGATATCACTGAGCATGACAACAAGTCATCCATACTATGCACAGTGTGCAACTGAGAAAACTTCATGGTGCAACAATCCCACTAATCAAACAACAACATATGACCATGATATAAATCAATAAATCATGTCGAGCTATTGATTTAGCCAATCGTGATTGTCCAAGATGTGCGCACTCAGGTTTATTCAACCAACAATAGAAGATGCAATAGATATAACCAGTCCAATAATTTACTTTGCAAAACACCCTATACAGAACATGACCTGCGTGAGCAACCCCAATATTCGTAACCAATGCCAACCATCAACTGAAACATCAAAAGTGTGAATATTAGTGAATGCATATCAACTAACAAATTCCACTGTGGTAGAGGAACAACCAACCAAACAAGCCATGTTATCTATGCATAACCAGGCATCTGACACCAGGTAGAGGCCCTTCCATTAAAATCATTGAGTTACTTAGCATGAGGTGGGTGACTGTGACCTTAAAAAGAAAATAGCAATGTAAGATTTATGCTAATATCACAAAGGCATTGACAGGAAGCCATACCAACATGATGGCTATACGACCCATGGGTGAGCCCATACTCAAGGTAATAGACCACAATAAATGGAAACCACTTGATAGGCTCAAAAGTTTCCTTATGCAACCCCAGCCTGGAGGGTTAAGGATTTGCACAGTAGGCTTCACAGGAGGAATGCAACTAAATTCAGTGAGACTTCGAGGCCGAAGGTGTACGCACAAGGGGCTGTGGTGCTTGTGGATGGGAGACAGTCCCTCGGCAAGGCTGAAACAAGAAAATGAGGCTCTTAATTAAACCCAATAACCGTGAAGACAATCATCCAGCCAAAAACCCTTCAACCAAGACACAATGGTAATAAGGAACTATCACCCAGGAGACTAACAATCCAACAAACTTGACTGATAAAAGCCGAACCATCTATTTTCCATACAAATCCAAAATTCCACACAGTTGCAACACTTAGGACAAATGCAAACCCACACAACTAAGTCGAAATCATTTCATAACCAAAGTGAATTCAAGAATGGCCAAAAGAGACATATGTGTTAATCAAAATCATTAAGATGAGGCGTGGCCGAGTGGTTTCACCCTGCTAAAAATATGGAGCGTGAACACAACAACAAGACCAAACAATAGTCTGACTAGGGTGGCGGCCAACGGGAAGGGTAAATGTGACGTGCAGTAAATGCACGTCACCTCCACCCTCATCTCATTTACTCCATAGTACATGCCAACGAGCCTTCCATTAACACCATTAATCAACCAGTGCATCGTTAATATCAACACATTTAAACCATATCATAATCCAAGTCAACATAATAATTTAACCATTTGCAATCACTTTGCCAAATGCACCACCTATGTTTACATTTCCGATATAACTCAAATAAATCACTTGACCACTACACAAACTAAACGATCATGTATAGAATTATCACCAAATAGCGTGATCGACATCAACCCGAACATAGCATAATCACCATAAAAATGTAATCCATCACTTCCATGAACCACCAACGTTACAACATATGTATATTAGCTACCGATTCCATTAAGCAATGCATAACCAATGCATTATCACCTTGCCAAATGTGCCACCGAAATTTCCACCATATGCATATAAAAATCTAACTTAACCATATTTCATAGCCATTTCTTTGTTAGCTAGGACTTAACCAACATCAACAAGTATTTTCATGCATATAGTATCATAGAGATAGGTCTCTTTTGCATTAGATATAATATTTTGTGAGAAGAAAAAATACCATAAATGAATAGCAGGTTGTAGTATCATGAAGGAACAACATCTCAAAACTTAACTGATATCAACGACAACCATATTCTCATCAACCATGTAAAACATTTTAGCACATCATCATAACATTGAAAATGAACAGACCTGATCTTCAAAAGTTCAAGGGGGTCCCACCTACTAGCGTTATTTAGTCTTATATAATAATAGGATTAACAACACTTTGCAGGTGAAAATATGTTGATGTTTTCAATCGTCAATAGACGTCACACATGCGTGGCCATTATTGATGCATATTTTGCATTTTAGCATTTGTAAAGGACAAATGAGGGGTTGGCCCCACTTTTTATGAATGAATGTTATGTTATATGGATAAATTATGCTAGACTAGCCTCATATAAGAAGGATAGAGCTAGCCTAGATTAGTAGGTTGTTTCACTTTATGATGGCCTAGGTTGCGCCAGAGAGCCACATACTTCACTCTGGGTTGGTTTTGAGAGGGATTGCAGGGGCTTGTCCTATGGAGCGAGACATTTTCTCCTTTTTGATACTCATGATCGAGTATGGAGATGGTTGGGTAGATATTACTTCCATGAAGGTACTTTTATCGATGAAGCTTCTGGACAGTAGGTCTAGTTTCCACAGGTATTCCAACATGAGGATATAGGAGTGGAGGATCCAATATGTATACAATGAGCATATAGTCATGATCAAAGTAATGCAGCGCCAACATGGTGATCTTTGGTAGAGACTAGCATGGGACCCAGGAATTGCAAGGCCGAGCATTTCATTGACTGATGAGTGGACCCTTGCAGGGGAAAGTTATTTTGACTTTCCATTGAGCTTCAGTATTGAGGAGAGAACTTCACTTGAGGGTAATTCATTGAGGTCTTGTAGTACCTCACTATGGCATCAACTTGTGCGGTTGGTGGAGACCATGTTGTTCTTGGTATGGACTTGGAGGATTAGCTCATTCTGGGTTGAGGCCATGTGTCATTTACAGGAGGCTTATGGTGTTCATATGTTACAGGATTATGCTTCACAGGCTATTGCAATTCACGTCTTGATATGGGACCCAGTGGATAGAGTGCGTGATAGTTCAACTTTGGATGGAGCCTACTGTGTGTCCCACAGGTGGACATGGGACCCTGGTATTATATATGGATTAATTCAGTTATTGCTTGAGGACAAGCAATATTCTAGCAGGGAGGACTGTAATGTCCCCACTTTGGGACATCATTATATTATAGAGCGTTATGATGACCACAGTAGCCAGATGGAGGTTATATCGAGTACATGATCTATTGAGGGGGTTTTTGGGGTCTGAATTGCATCACTCATCTTATTTCATCATCATGATCCATTTTTCACAACTTGGCTTCAGTTTTGTTGCATTCCAATGATTTCCGTAACTTTGAGTTATTTTGGGCTATATGTTAATTAAATTCACTAAGGAGGTCATATTGGGCATAACACTTGGAGGAACCTCTTAGTGTAATAGCTCATTGGAATCAAGGGGAATAGCACTATAGGATAGGATGATTAGAAGTGACTTTCAGTGGCCATGGAAGCCACAGAGAGGGATAAACTACTTTTTAGAGGTAAAATGGTTAATTAATTAATTAAAGTGATTTAATTGATTAATTAATAATTAAATAAATTAAAAGTCACTTGGAAAGACAAGGTGAGTAGGGAGGATAAAAGAGAGACATGGGCATCTATTCTCTCATTATGTTGTTTATCATTTGATATATGGCTTCTTTCTAGTGAGCCCATGCACTTGGGGGTTTTGATGGTTTTCACTTAACAAACCCTAAAGATTAGCTCAATGGTGAAAGATCCCACCCAACCTAGTCCAGGCTTGGTCACGGAGGTGAAATATTCCTTCCTCACCATTCTACATCGGATCTAATTAGTTACATGTGGATTCTACATCAGTCACAGGTTAAGAAGAGAAGGGTGCACAACATTGAGGGTTTCTAGCAAAGGGGGCACACTTGTGGAGTTAGTTCAATTTGGTTTGGCCAAGGAGAAGGAGGTTAGAGGGGTTTGGATATTGATTTATATTGATTGAGGCTATAGCGCCTTTCTTGGCTCATTCGAGAGGTGTTTTGGTGGAGTATTGATTTATTGTGAGAGTGGGACGATTTCTTCTAGAGGAAGGGCACAATCTTTGGAGTGGATATACTCATGGGAAGGGCCCAAGCCTCATTCTTCAGCAAAGGGGATATCCTATCTTGTTTCTAGACTCCATATCTACTCTTCTAGAGTATTTTGGTTGCTATTGGTGCCAAGGAGGAAGAGGGTCGAAATCTTCATGTAGCTACAACCATAAGCTATTGCGCAAGTCTCCCGGCTTGAGGGTTTGGTGCTTAGAAGGGATAGGATCTCGTCCTGTCATTCCTTTCATGCAGTTATTTGGCATTTGGAGGCTTGTATCATCTATTTTTGGGTTATTTTCATTGTGTTATGAGTTCTCAACTCTATTGTTACAGATCGATAGATCTATTGTATCAAGATCTTCTACTACTATGAATAAAATTGGATCTATGGTATTTTTGGTTATTTCTTGTATTGTTGATCTTACATCTTGTTGAGTACATTCCATTGCTATGTCTCTTTGATTATTGGTTGAAAACACATTAAGAACCATTATTATAAACCCTATCTCAACTCATGAGACATAAATCTGCAAAGTGTTTGACGAAATGTCACAACTAGAAAATACATTAAATTCATGAAAAACACAATGTTCTTGGCATCCTGGCTTGGGAACATTACACCTTTTCATTTGGATCATCATTCCTCACCATTTTTGGGGTAACACTTCTAGCATTTTCTCTATTTCATCCTTCTTAGTCTTTCTCTCTCATGCACTATGCTTAAAGAAGGTCTATTGTGGATGCTTTTACTGATTTTGGATGGATATTTCTGCAATTAGAGTTTCATACTCTTGGTTTCTTGGACAAAGAAAGTAATTTTCTGCAATTCTATGGTATTTTGTTGATGTAAATGGTGAAATTGCTAATTTGTTGCAAGAAATCTTGTTTTGTTGAAACCCACGAAGGGAACATAAGTGCTTTTTTTCTTTTCACAAAGTTTTATTTTTCTAAGTTGGTGAAACATCCTTTCTAGGGTCAGAAGCCTAAAGCCCTAAAGTGCTAGCATTTTAGTATTTTATCCATAGACAATTAACCTTTGATCTAACTAAATCTACAAGAAAGGAGAAATGATATCTAGGGACCAAACGTGCTTGCGCCCTGGATATCATTTTCCTCAAAGTCTAAATCCTAAGGCCCAAACGTGCTTATACCTTCAGGTTTAGACTCTACCACTTGACTTCAATTAGATCAATATTCAAGCTTGGTTACATTTGAGACTCCATACGCCCTGTTATCCCCTATCCTAGGGATAACTAAGGAGATCATGTCTCAAGCCCCACATGTCCTAGACATGGAGTGTCAAAAGACAGACGACCTAAGCTTGGCCCCGAAGGGCCCATCTTTTCTTCAATACATTCCATCTATCAGCAATGGCAACATCCATCCCACCAGCCTGGTCCTAAAGTAGCAGTGGGTCTTGCTCCATGATGTAATGAGTCTGGGTATCATGGTATTTGTCACTCTGATTTTCAAAGAATTTGAATATGTTGCGCTAAACTCTCCTTCATTTCATAACATTTGCTTGGAAATTATGCTCTTTAACTTGTTCATACCTAAGGGGGTGACAAAATTCCATAGTAAGTTGGTTCTCCTTTAGGATGAGTTTCCACTGGGTGGATCTATGAAAGGTCATCCTCCATTCCTTCCATACTTACCACTTTTCATCATTATTCTTCTCATCTCCCCCTACCTTGGTTCGAGCATTGGGTTTGCCACACTAGAAAGGGTTGTACCATGCCTTGTGGGAAGAAGGGCCTAAAGGCCCAAAGGGTAAAAGTAGCTAGCAAGAGTTAAAATCCAATATAAAACCTTTAAGATGCTTCACCTAGGGATTCTTGAGAAAGTGATAAAAGGCTTCTCAGTAAGAAAAGGGGACCCATAAGATAAAATAAAACTCAAGGTCTAGTTGGTGGATGGGAGGTCTCATCATGAGCCGGCCTATTAGGTCCATGGGCATGTAGAGGCATGACACTACGATCTATCTGATCACCAAACCAGGGTAATGGCTCTTGGTGGCATATCCAAGAGAAAGGGGGTCTCATCACGAGCCAACCTTCTCATTTCCATGAAGTGCTTGTGGGTAACACTGTCACCACGCCAGGACAGTGTCCCCCATATTTTCCCTTGAAAATAAAAGGCAATAAGACTAAGAATAGAAGGCATTGGATGGGCTAGGAAACAATGGAATACATGATAAGGTACAACTCGCCCTCTACAGAGGCACCCACAGGAAAGACCTGCATTTCCTTGTTATCACTACATCCTCTGCCCAAACATTCCCCCTACACCATTTCACACACTTACATGACATAGATTGTTCTTCATGGGAAACACCCCAAACTTGAGGAGAATTATCCCAATAGGACATCCTAAGACCCTCTATGAACCTGACTTTTTAAACTGCATAACGTCTTTGAGCATTTGTCTGGGTAAATGGGGGTTTGATGCACATGTTTGGGTAATTTGATTATTGGTTGTGATTGACATTGTTGTGATCCCTGTGACTTATGGACCATGGAGGGCGTACTTTTTGTTGTTTCAGGACCATGCCCGATGGACAGGTACATATGAGGAGACGATTAGCTTGGACCTCCATGGGTCTAAAATCCCACAAATGGATGGTGTGACCCCAGCCAGGGGCAAAGAGATGTCAAAGACTTGCACCAGGGAAAAGGAAGGATGTTTCACCAGAGACACTTTGGCAGACCTAGACCCAGGGGGATCTTGCCCTTCCACCTGGATGTTGGCCTTGGGAGGCCCATAACATCACCATTGTGACCCTAGATGTCACCCAATGTCAGGATTGGCATTTTGAAGGCATTTTTGTGCTAATTGGTAGGTGTGGAATCATCTAGGGGCTTGTAAGGCTCAACGTTTTGCTGATGAGGCCCAACATTTCACCCAGGAGGCTCAACGTCACCCTAGAAGGGCATGACGTCACCTCTAAAGATGATTTTAGGGTTTAATTATTGTAATTTGTGTAAAAACTAGATTTTTCATGTAATTTGGCCATGTCAACCTTTTCATGACCTAATTGTAATTAAAGGTCATTGACATTGTATAAATAAGAGATAAAACTCTCATATTTTTTCATCATTCACTCATCACACAAGTGGTGGTCTGAAATTCGACCTTCTTTAAGGTTTCTTGGCTGAAATTTAGTGGTGCACACTTCTTGGAGGAGGAATTTCTTGGTGTACTTTGGCAATTTTCATGTGGAGGATCTTCAACTAGGGTTTTTTTATTGAATTAATGTTTATGGTTAATTTTACTTGTTTCATGTCTAAGATTATGAAATTGCTTTCTTGAAACCCTAGAGGAAAGACATATGTTATTATTGTTTTCTCTATAGTCTTCCATGTGCTAAAAATTCTTGAAAGACACCTATCTTGAAGTAGATACTATATCCCTACCATCGTATCACTCTAGTAATCCTACTTCCATGCCCAATTGCATATTTTATTACAATTTGTTCAAGGAAATGAGAAATCGCTAGGGCCTAACCTTTGTTACTTTCTATCAATTATCTCTTGGAGATGGATTGTTGAGGCCTTGGGATACCAACACCTTTCTTATCCTCTCCATCCCTTCGGCATATCATTATCATTGTTATTTCTCCTCTAATATTAGTTGCTGCCATTAGTGACTCCATTTACCCTAGAAAGGCACTGGTCTACCATTTGCAAGTGTTGATTGATCAAACAAACACTCACACTTTTATCCTTGAATCTTTTACTAACATTAGCTAACCCTAAACTAGACTATCTCCTTAGCTAACTTCTTGTTGTAGAAAAACATTGCTATATCCATACAAACATACATTGATTTGATAAATGTTCCTACATAACTTGCACTTAACCCATCCAAAACTCAATTGTGATAATTGCTAGTCAATCTGCTAGGTAAGTGATAACTTTGTGTGGTGTTTTCTTGCACTTTTGACCATTAGAATTTGCTGATGTTGCAAAAGATTGCTACAGCCATCTAACTGCAGCAAATTCTCTACAAAAGTGACCTGTTTTGCTAGCTAGAAATTTCCAAACTTGCTTGTGACAAGCTTTTATCATTTAGCTAGGTTAAAGCTATTTCTTCATGTCATTTTCAAGAACTTTTGAGGCATAATTCCTGTGGCTGTTATAAATATTAATTAGTGTTATAAACTATTGTATTGCTGCAAATTCATATCAGCTAGCTTGTTTTTTTTTAGGTTCATTTTCTTATGAAACACTAATAATCATTTTGGACTTGGTACTTGGAAAGTACCCCTTTTTGTCTTGTTGTCTTGTTATGGGCAGGTACACAATATTATCTATTTGCTTCATCTCTATAAGACATAAAGAACCCTTTGACTTGATTGATCTATGAGAGGTGAAGGGTTTCCTTGTGATTACTTACTTTAGCCTTCTCAAACCCCCCATGTCACCGAGGACGTCTCCCCTGGTGTAATCTTGACATACTCCTAAATAGAAAGGGATATCCTATTAAGGTGACAGTGATAGGTTATTCCTAGTTACGACAATTCTATACCACTTGCCTTGGGATTTTGGGAAAGTACAAATTGTGCGATAACAGGGCCTAGAATGATAACGACACTAATATAGAAGTAAATATTATGGTGAAAGTAGTTAATAAAATCATTTTTTTTCTAAATTTCTCAAGTGTTCTACTAACTTTACTAGCTCTAACCCTAGCAAACTTACAACATTTATTGTTGTTGTACAACTCAAGGAGAAATCACCAGTTTCTTCTCTTCTACCTAGAGAAATCACCAGTTTCTTCTCTTCTACCCAGATGCTTAACTTAGATAGTATGGTTTCTCTTCTACCCAGAATCTCTCTTTTCAAGCTTATTTTGACCTTGCTACAACTTTAACTGCATCATGGTACAAGGCCATTCATATTGTACATTTCTTTTTTTGTTTAATAGAAGTAGTATTTCGTCAAGAAAGAAAATAGTTGCCTTGGTGGATCATCTCTTGTGCAAAATTTGTGATGGCGTACGCTTGTCATTTTAATTATTGGAATATAAAGCATACAAAATTATTGTCTCTGCAATTCTCTAAAACTATTGTGTTAATTTATTCCAAGCATCTGCATATCCACACTTTGACTTGGCCTTTGTTGTTGTCCCTAAATAGATTGGCATCCTCCCTACCAATCTCCAAGTGTTGCCACCAGGGAGTACCCTTGTCAAATTGCAAACCTGATAACAGTGCCAAATGATGATTTGGGAGTACAATCATCCCAAAGTTGCAAGTTTGGAATGACAACGAGATAGATTTAAATAAGAAATATTATCTTG
This sequence comes from Picea engelmannii, assembly GCA_009831015.1. NCBI lineage: Eukaryota > Viridiplantae > Streptophyta > Pinopsida > Pinales > Pinaceae > Picea > Picea engelmannii. The sequence continues at coordinate 329,948 of ML790038.1, read as the reverse complement.
TCCACGTGAATAAATAAATAAGACAAAAAAAAGAACAATCACAACATCATTCATGGTACATAGGAATAATCCTTAAAGATTTGATTCAACTCATAGTATATACAATATTTGTCCATGATCCACAAAGATGAAGGAGATGTTATCACCAATTACTAGGGATAACTAAGGAGATGATGTCTCGAGGCCTTGGGTTTCAGACATGGAGTACTGAGAGACAACTTGACCAATAGTGTTCACTTGCATAGATAGAGGCCCTCTTCACCACCACAGTTCTAGGTTCATCATGAGGGTATCCACTACATCAGTTGGCTTTCGGAAGACATTGGGTCTTTCTCCATGATGTAAAAGCCAAGTATTATGGTGAGTGTCATTTTCGTGTTTGAGGCAATTGAGTTTGTGCATTTTAAACTTCTTTTGATTATGTAATGTCTACTTGGACATTATGCTCTTTACCTTTTTTCACCTTGGTGGTTGACATTGTTCCCTAGTAAGTGGGTCTCCCTTGGGGATAGGTGTGTTACTAGGAGGTCCCCTTGATGATTCATCGTGCGACTCCCAACCATACTTATCACTTTCCACACTTCATCCTCTCATCTCCTTACCTTTTAGGAATTTCGGGTATATTGAACCAAGAAGGGATTGTTCCTCATTTCATGGGAATAAGGGGCTAAATGCCCAGAGGATTTTAGCTGGAAAAAGATAAAATCCAATCATGAACCTTCTCGATGCTCACCTAGGGATCCCGAGGACAATGAAATGTCTCTCATAAGAAATAGACGTGACCCATAAAAAATAACTAATGCAAAATGCCAACCAAGGTGGAGCATTTGTGGGCACTATTTTTCATGCTTAGGTAGAAACCCCACACATGACCTCAACTTGGGGAAGCTTCATGTGAACAAGGTAGATTCAAGGTGGACATTGTTTTTGTAAGGTACCAGATCTATTATAATAGCCAAAACAAAAATATTGCAGAGAATAACAGCGGAACAACACAATAGATGAAACCACAAAACAACACCTTTATTGATAGGAAACAATGTTCACTTACCTATTCGAGGGGGAAAGCGCTCTATTACAATAATTCTCAAGACCAACTATCCAATCCATCCTATTATCACATAGTCTATACTTTCCTAAAGCCTGAAGGTAAGTAGGCTTAGATTGACGTAACATGGAGGTAACCCTATCACTTTCACCCCAACAGGGTACCTCTTTCTCTTTAGGAGGAGGAAAACCTCACTCCAAGGGAGATGTCCCAGGACCTAGTTGGTTGATGAAGGGAAAAAAGATACAGTGAAAACCCACCCCTCTCTCTAGGTCATTCAACAAAAGAAGTCACTTTGGTGAATTTGAAAGGGATAAGGGAAAATGAAAATGGGTTTGTACCTACCCTTTACCAATGAAACATCAAATGTTAGTAGCAATAGTTATAATCAATGACTTATTAAACAAATTATTTTTTGTCTGAGCAAGTTACTATACAATGAAAGTGAGATCATAGTAGCAGCAATGTATCTTGAAATGTGCAAGTTATGATAACAAGGAAGAGATACAATAATCTTGCAAACTTGATAATGGTTTGTCACTTACACTTTTCAAGATAAATACAAGTCAATGAATGACTTAAATGGTTGTCTAAACAACATTAATTAATGGTGATGACACCAATAAAACCACTTCAGAAAACTACTATAATAAAGTAATAAGACACTACTTCAATATCCAATTATTATGGTTTGTTTAGTACAAATGCCAATGCTTTTATGGATGATTTTAGGGTTGTTAAGAACTACAATAGTGGTCATAACAACAACTATGACTATACACACTCGCTAACGTGGACCAAGTCCAATCCACTTAGTGTGTCCTTGGAGGCACAATGCCTAAGTTCAAGCCCACTGTCACCTCGAGTTGAACTTCTTATGTCTAGGCTTACTCCTAGGGAAGCCAAGGGGGGTAGACCCTAGTTACTATGTGAGTGTTTAAAGGTTAATTCTCGGAGTTGATTTTAATTAGTTAAATGTTTAGGATAATATAGCCTATATGAGAGGCAAACAATGCAAAGTGCAAATTTCAATGAAATACAACCCTTTTCCCTGAGACAACTAAGACTAGTGCCTAAGGTTGGGCAAAGGGGTCAACTAAGCTTACAAAAGATTAGAAAGTGAAACTTTATAAAACTCTACTACTATTTACAAATGAATTACTTTACAAAACTTTTAGAATTGAATTAGATGCAAACAATTATCAACAAAATAAGAATGTAAAGAATAGATAAAAGGTACAACAATATACAACTATGAACAAAGAAATGAAACAAGAACTAACAAGATCTAACTTGAAACTAACTTGAACTAACTTGATTTGATGTGTAGGGAAAAAATAGATTACTCAAGAGAAGATAACCACAACACAACAAACCAACAAACCCAAACAATGAAGTGCCTCCACAAGATCCGAACTTCAAGGGGTTGTTTCAATGGCTTCAACACAAATACAAATCCAAACAGTGAAGTGCCTCCACAAGATGCGCAACTTCAAGGGGTTGATCAAAGATGAATGTAAGATCAAGAAAAGATCCTCCAAGGGCAAGTGCACAACTTTATATGGGAAAAAATGAAGCAATCAAAGCCTCCAAGGGAAAAGAGATGCACAACTTCCAAGTCTACTAGTTAATTACCCACAAATGCTCAATAAAGTTGCATGTAAAGTAACTTAAATGAAAGTGCTTGCAAAACTATAAAGCATGAACCATGAAAATAATGTGAAATTATCCCAAGATTAAGGTGGATAAATTTTAGGATTAATTAAGTTGGTTAAGTGAAAGTGTGAATCCTAAAACTATGTGACTTCCCTAAAACTCTCCCTGCTTATACCAAAAGGACTGCTAGGTGCTCAATAAGTAAGACAAACAAGGCCTTACCCTAGCTCCACGTGACAATCTGGTAAACAAAAGTACTCAAACAAGGGGGACACCTAGTGTCGTGATACCATCCACAATCTAGCACCCCAAGTTCTTTCCTTAAGTCCCTTTTTTGGTGGAAAAGTTGAGACAGTTAAAGGTGTGCTAATTAATCTAGTTTATTGAAGGCCTAAAGATCTAAGGATAAATTGAACCTTAAAAATTAGTTGAGTTAAGTTGAGTGCTTTAAAAGTAAATTAAAAGAAAGTAAAGATGCTTGAATATACAAGTGCTTGAAAGTAAAAGTGCTTGCAAGTAAAATAAAGTAAATTGTTTGAACTTGAAAGCAAATAATGAATCACAATATCTTATACAAAATTAAATAGCAAGAACTTGAAAAGAGATTAAATGATTGAACTTGAAAGAAAAGCAAATACTTGGAAAGAAAAGAGTTGCTTAAAAAAACACAAGTAAGTTACTATGAGTCCACGACTTGAGCAAAGAAATGAAATGAGCTTCTAAGATCTAAAGATATCACATGAAACTTGAAAGTAGAAGCAATAAAGAATCAACTAATTACCTAGCCTTACGATTTAGCATGGTTGGTCAGACCAAACTCTTTGCTAGGTGTAGGCAACAAATTAAATAATTAAAGAACTTGGAAATAAACTAATCCTAGCCACAAAACCTTGTCTTAAGGACAAGTGGGGCAAGCTAGAAATGAAAAAACAATGATGAAAATAACTTATGAACTAGCCTTACGATTTTACATGGTTAGCTTGGCCAAACTCTTTGCAAGGTGTAGGAAAACTAAGAAAAAGAAATTATAGAAATTTTAAATGCTTGAGAAATGCAAGCCCTAGAGACTCTCTTGGGGCTTGCTTACAATGAATAGAAGAGGAAGAAGAAAGGGGTATTCAAAACCCTTGCTTGGAGGTAGTTTTCTTAGTGTTTTATGGCCCCAAATGGGCTACACCTCTTTTTGGTGAAAACCTGCAGAAAATCAACAAGCAAAAGCTTGCTGAAAATGCTACAAAACCACCAAATAACTTCAAAAAATTTATGTTAGTGAAAACCATAAATTTTTAACAATAAGGACAGCATATAATTTGTTGAATAAGATCTATTCTATGGCAGAAAATTTACTCAAAATATTAGAGGAATAAGAAAGATAAGAATAGAAATCTAAAGAGGATTTTAAGGGATAAATTTTCAGATCTGGAATTTATCCTTTTCAACCCTTAGTAACCTGCAAATACAAGAGATTAAGCTACAAGACAAGTAAGGAGGTGAGTAGATCCAAGAATATCAACAAAATACTTTGTTAAAATTAGGAAACTACTTCACATAAGACATGTGGCAATACTACCATAGATCTATCCAAGCAAAATACTTTGCTTGGACATCCAACACTAAATCTATAAGAAAAAACTCAAAATAACCAAAATACAAGTCACCTCCAATGTAGATCCAAATCAAAACACCAAGAAGACTCTCAATGCCAATGTTTTCCTTCAAAGATTTATTGATTAGAAGCAAGCTTGAGAAAATACTTTCCACAAGCTTGAGAAAAGAATGAGAGAGCAAGAAAGAATGAGAGAGAAGAGTGGGAGAGATAGGAGAGGAGAGGAGAAATTTGGGTAGAGTAACCTTGCAATGAGAATAGATATGAAATGAGGAGGGGTGGGCCTTCATTTATACTTAGGAATCAAGAGCTACCCCTCTTGGATGATTTCCAAGTGTCAATTCTCAAGAGATATTGAGCATCTCAAGGAGAGGGGCACACTTCTTAAGGTTTTGGTAAGTTAGGGTTTTGGAATCTTAGTGGGATGTGAGTTGGCATACACTTTTGACTTTATCCAACATCACTTTAGACAATGGGATCACACTTAGGGAGTGACGGGGGTTTCCCCTTTAATTTTTTTATTTTCATGAATATTTCCTCAAGGGGGGCACAACTTCCCTAGGGGGGATGACTTTGTGAAGTGGTGGCTAAGTGGAAGGGGTGAATTAAGGTTAGGAAATATTTTGTGTAGCTTAGGAATGGGTTTAGGCATCATCTCCCACCTTTTCTCTAACCATTTTTCTCATATTACAATTATTTGACATTTTTTACTTTGTTAAATCAAACAATTAAATTGTTGTTTTAGACTGACTTGGACTCCTCATGGACAAACACCTAGCAAACTTGTCCAATTGAGCTGAAATTTGGTCCAAGGGTGTAGGGGGTCTCATTCCATTTCTTTTGAGTACAAATACCCCTATCAAAAATCCCAATGACCTATTTTTTACATTTTTACATCAAAATTAATTAAAATTACCATTAACTAGGTAATTTAAGAAAAAAAAAACAAAAAAACAAAAAACAATTTAGACTCGACGGAATTCCGGAAGACTCTAGGATATCTCTAGCATGGTCATTTACAATATTCCTAGACATAAGTCACCATAGGGCTCGACCATTAGAACGCCTTTCACCACTTTGGAGGATTATTGTGGGAGTGAAAAACTCAAGGGAAATTAATAAGGTTGGTTAGACCAAATTAATAACCTTAGGAAAAAAAACACTCAATCAAATGACTTATCTAATGATAAATTCCTAGGAAAATAACTTAAACTATGATCCATGCAGACCCATTACATTATTATCCCACGCAGGGGGAGTGAAAATTCCAATTACAAAAATACATGTTGAAACCAAAACTGCCTTGTAAAACCAGAAAGTCTTCAAACGTGTAGCACCATCAGGTGCATATCTTCATGGTACATGGAGTTGACCCCCTAGTTGAAATAGGTAGTTGTTGGGTTCGTGTTTTGACTATTTTTTTTCGATGGCCAAATCTTTTTTGCATGCAATATTACATATGTTGTGCTCTCATTTAGCCATTTTAAAGGTATTATCAAGCTTTATACATCAATTTGCCATGGAATTGCACAAGGTATGTGTAATAATAATTTTGCAATGGTTTTATGATTAATTTATATTCAGTTGAATGGTTACATTGATCTAACGTTTCTTGTTTGCTTGCAACAGGTCAAAAATGTGATTCGACCTTCCATCCAGACCTTCATCCGGCACTGTTCCAGGCAACGAACTTAAAGATTAATTTATGGGAAGAGGAAGTTGAATCATAAAAATACGGCACATAGGTTTTGTGCCCAATATGCCCAATTAGGTCTCAAAGGGTTGTTTCCTAAAATTGTGGACAAATTGAGAGCAGTTTGTGGTCCTCGATCCAGCCCTCCAATACTCCAACACTCCATTCGACACTCCATTTGGCAATTAGAGCATAGAGGAGTTGGTGATTTTCATATCTCGGGGCACCATTATGAAATTCGAGCACATGGGTTTTTCTCTCTTGGGATCCCTCTTGCTCAGTGTCCTACCAAAATTTGCTTCCAGCCATTGAAGATGCCCGAGATCCATGGCCTATTTACTCACTTTGTTTCAAGCATTTACTGAAGATTCCTCAACATAATTGGATGTTTAATGATGTACCTGATTTTTTTATGCATATACTATTCTGAGAGGATCAAAGGTCGACCTATTAGCTATGTAAAAACTTTATAAATACCTGTTGACTGTAAAAATTATGTTTTTGATGTTAATAAAAATGTTATGTTAAGTTTGTGACTGAAACATGCGTTGGAGTAGTGCCACGACCGTATGGGGGGGCCACTAGTGGTCTGGGTAACTTGTTCATATTGTTGTATATTTGCATTTTTTTCCTTTAGCTTTCATCACTTGCTAATTTTGGGTTACTTGTTAAAATTGTGTTACTGTGTATATCTTTTTATATAACTTGCAGATTGCTCCCTCGAATTGTATTTCTATTACAAAGTATTCACAATTGTCCATTTAATTACCTATACTCATCCATTTAATTATCTCCATGCAGGTTGTGTCTTCTTAATGGATATATATATATGTTCATAAGCTATATAATTGTGCAATCTTTCCATGTTTCATAAACTGTAGATTATATCACAGAGCATTCATAGTTGCCATACTTACTTGCTTATATTATGATATCTAATATCTTGTTATGCAGGTTGCAATTTAATTGTTTATAAGTTGTTTACCTATGCTATCATAATTCTCTGTGTATGTTCATAAAATTGTAAATCATTCCACAGTCTGGTCACTTATGGAGTGTTTCTTTTAGCCACATCTACTTTATTAGATTAGGTCAACTACTTCTTGTAGTTTTACATAAACTGTTTGCTTTAGTTTCAACATTAGAATGCTAGGATCAAAGTTGATTTTGAATTACGATTTTTAATTATGTCCTACTTATGATTTTGAGTTATGATTTTTAATTAGTACTAGTTATGAGTTTATAGGCTTGCATGAATTATTAATTATGTACAAAGTATTTTCTAGCATTAGAGTGATATGATAGGAGTTGATTTAAAATTTCTCTGTACAAGGTTTGTAGTTGGTTTCAAATTTCATAATAATTTCACCTTGTCACTTTTCAAGTAGATCTTAATCCAATTATAGTCTTTCTTAAAACAGAATGGCCAAATTGCACGTTTAACGTTGAATCTTAGAATATAGTACTCTTTCATTTGCTCAACTCATATTCCAAACCTTATTCCAATCTACTTTCCAGACCTCATTCCGGTATAGGATTTAATTGAAGAATGAAGTGATAGGAATGTACAAGCAGTTAGTTTCCTTTTTATCTTCACACATATTGTGTTACAACTTAGATTTTACTCAATCTCTTTATTATCTGAGTGTGTTGTAGGAATTAGATTAGATGAGGCTAGACTAGGCTAGATTAGAGCTCTAGACCTGCACATACAATGCTAGCACCTCGAAGCTTACGAGCTTACGAGCCCCAGGTTAACAATTTAATGTCGAAATAGATAGCATATATTTTATTGGACAATGGTCAACATCTGGCTCCACGTGGGGATGTGTGTTTGATCTTCACTTGGGAAGGAGAACATACGATAATCCATCATCTACAAAATAGAGTGTTCACATATACCCAACATAAATATATGTACAAACAAATAAATGAAATTCTATAAACAATAATCACATAACAAAATAACTATTGTACAAAAAATTAAAACTATGATACAATGAAAAATATAAGTAACATAATTACATAATGAATGAAATAATACAAAACTGAAATAAAGGAGAAGGGTTAGAGATATGTTACAAAGGGTGTCTCTTTGTGTTGGAGTTACTTCACACACACCTAGGATTTCTTTTTCCTAAGGTTTTTCCTTGTTTATTATTCATAATTAGTCATTATCCAGTCTCCTATATTTTAGGGGAGAATATTATCTTTCAGTTGACACTTCAGTTTAACTAGTTGAGTTGAGTTTAGATATTGCATTGATTTTGTCACCATGCAACATTGGGATCATCACCAACTAATGCACACTTTCCTTGGGATCATCACCAGACTAACACATTACCCTTGATTCCCTGAGCTAACTCCTCACTACTCTATTTTCAATCAGTTAACCTAAGACTAGTTGACTAGTTAACTCAACTAGGTGGCAGTTCACTCCCGTAACTGCCTAAGAGACTAGACTAGGTGGAAGTTCACTTCCGTAATTGTTGGTGTGTGTCCAGATCACTCTAGACCACCACTATGGCACATTGGTTCTCCTCCAGTGCGCACTCATTGAGTTATAAAAATTATATCATGTGTAAATTATTCATTATTCATAATGGTTAATGAGAATTCTTTCATTCTTTCTCTCCTTCTTCTTCTTTCTCCTTTTCTCTTTGCAAATGTGTGTATCATTATTTAGCTAGATCTATTATGTGCAGGTGCAACACATTTACACTTTGGACACCAAGTTTTCATGTCGAAGAAGTACTTCAAGGGGGAGTCCTCTCACTAGCATGTATGACTTTATGTCGTCCCACTAGCTGAGAAGAGTTGTTAGAATACTGATACACTTTACTCTGATTTTTGATGTACACATGTGAATCTATGTTTCTAACCATAGGCCACTTGGGACAATCCTCCTTAAAAAATTTCTGATGATTTTGCATAGGTGCCAAGTGAAAAAATTTTGAACTTAGTTTTTCCTTGAAAGGCTTGGCACACCTCTTCATATGGATGATATATTGTACATTATTTTCATTAACCTTATCATCCTTATGATTTTCCATCAGACTTGCATCATCTATTTTTCCTTTGATTTTTTGAATTTCTGAAAAATAAGGAGGATGTGGCCCATGAATTCCATCTAACTCTTTATGACATATAATTGATTCCTCTGATGACTGGTGAGCTGATGACACATTTTCAACTAAAAAATCCAATTTTAACTTTAATTCTGAAGGAGTTAAACTATTATCCATTTTATTCACATCTTCCTCAAGAAAAATCCCATCAAAATAATCCATGGTGTCCCAAACACTACAAATGTTTGGGGATTCATCTTTAAGTTCCATCTTGGTAGATGTTAGAGAAGTAGACTCTATCTCATAACATCCCATCTCTAGTTCATGATACACAATGTCATTTGTGGGATTCCTAGGATCCTCAACATGGTACTTTCTTTCCAACTCCCTATTTAATATAAACATGGAACCATTTGGAGTTTGAATGGTGGCATAAGTTAAATCCATTTGCAAATTACCACCTAAATCTATAGTTGTCTTCCTTGATAATAACATACCCCAAGCATCAGGCACATCAATTACCACTATGTCCATTTCTATCATGATGTCTGGAAATGCATACAAATGTACTTGTAATCATTTAATCAAACCATGCACCTTAATTGTCTTGCTATCCAAAGCAAAAATGTTATGATAAGGTCTAGATATCCTTAAGTTAAATTGTTCCATTACTTTCTTAGTCATAACATTTGAGCTAGCCCCTGAGTCAAGCATGCAGTTGTGAAGAATAAAATCATTCATGAGAAAATATAGATAAAAAGGTCTATTATTTTCATTTCCTCTATCCATATTCTGCAAAATAACAGGTGCATCCTGATAAGCTACTGCCGATGGAATGCCAACATTGTTCTAAGAAGGATTTTCTATGGATCTGAGTAGCTTCTCCCTCTGAGAAGGAATCTTCATTATTTTTGGCACAGGCACCAACATCTTTGCAATACTTAACCACCCTCCTAAGTCAATATTCAAATATGAACTTGAGTGAACCATTGGTTTAGGAGGGGGAGGAGGCATTCCTAAAATACTTCCTTGAGGCCTATCTTGGTTATTGTTTCCATTCCTTTGATAAGTAATGCCTTTATATCTATCCATTTTAGCTACTTGTTGTGGAGTAGGCTTAGGAAATTTTTTTTATGTTTCTTTATCCACCACAAAATTATTCATGCTACTTACCCCCTCACTATGTTCTAGAAAATCCATCCATTCATACATGCCAATGTTATACTCATGACCAAACATATTAACTTGTTCATTTTGTTCTCTATAAGGTCCCATTTCATCACAAACATGAAGAAAGACTTGGCAAGTTGATTCCTCATGAAACTATCCATGAGGTCTACAATAAGGAATGGCTTGGTGATCAACCAAGTTAGTGGATTCGAATGGATTTGGTGGAATTTGATCTTGGGGAGGAGGTCTCTTAGGCCATTTGTCATTTGGCCTATGTTAAGGCCTATTAGATTGAGCCCTTTCCATGGCTATCAACCTATTTTGCATGGAATTCATTTGATTGGCTTAGTTAATCTCCATTTGTTTAATCCGAGTAGCATGATTAACCTCCATTTGCTTAATTAATTGAGTAAGTTCCTTAATGCCATCATTAGATTACCCTTGGCTTTCAACCTTCTTTTTCTTTTCCTCATAAGGTTGGGAAGAAGTTCCTCTAGAAAAACCAGGAATGTTAGACTTCCTAGCGTCCTCCATATTTTTCTCTATTTGTATTGCATAGTTTTGTGCCTCCATAAGAGTTTGTGGATCCTTATCCCTTAGCCAATATCTCATATCTCCCTCAAAAGATTCCATGTAATGAATTAATATTGATGTTGGAGGAGGCTTAATAGATGTAGGGAGACTTTTAACCAAGTTATTAAACTTTTTATTGAACTCTTCCATGGTTTCATTTTCCTTTTTCTGAGTTGTGCTAAGGGAAGCTAGTAAAAAATTGTTTTTTTCTGATCACCCCATCTTTCTCTAAAATCTTTTACAATTTTGGCTAGGGCACTAAACTTGTTTGGATCCTGATCTGAAAACCACTCTGCAGCATCCCCTTCTAAAGAGTACACAAACAAAGTCATCTTCACATCCTCTTCATCATGCCCATGACACCACTTCAAGATACATAAGTCAAAGTTCAGAATGTGATCATGGACACTAACAACATTATTTCTTGAAAAACAAGGTAAATTCTCAACATCTTTGTCAAGAATTGCATGAGGGCCCCCTTGGATTGCTACAAAATTCAAAGGTCTCAAAAAGGAACTCATGATTACTTTAGGATTAGTAGTTGTAGTATTAATAGTTGGTTGATTATTATGTTGAAACAAGAATATGATATTAGTGAGTGCTTCTTCCCCAAGACTTTCAAGTAGCCTTCTATGAGCAAGGTGATTTAGTCTCCTCCTATAAACCTTTTCAGGTTTAGAAAAAGAGTATGTCAATCCATGTGAAGTGCTCCTAGTAGTATACTTCAAATATTTTTCCAATGGACTTGCCACTTGGAGAGGAAGAAAAAAAAAAAAACCAATCCAAGTTAAAAAAATTTAGGGAGCAAATTTATTACTTAGTTTTTAAAGAATAAATTAGTTAAGTCGTTTAGACCAAGGATAAAAGACTTATCCATGGAAACAACGCCAAATTTGTTGTCAACCTTATACACACTTGCTAACATGGACTAATTCCAATCCACTTAGTGTTTCCTTGGAGGCACAATGCCTAAGTTCAAGCCCACTGTCACCTCGACTTGAACTTATTTCGTCTAGGCTTACTCCTAGGGAGGGGGTAGACACTAGTTACTATGTGAATGATTAAAGGTTAATTATAGGAGTTGATTTTAGTTAGTTAAAGGTTTATGGGAATCTATCCTATATGAGAGGCAAACAATGCAAAGTGAAAATTTCAATGAAATACAACACTTTCCCTAAGACAACTAAGACTAATGCCTAAGGTTGGGAAAATGGGTCAACTAATCTTACAAAAGATTAGAAAGCAAAAATTTACAAAAATCTACTACTAGATACAAATGAATTACTTTACAAAACTTCTACAATTGAATTAGATGCAAACAATTATCAACAAAATAAGAATGTAAAGAATAGCTAGAAGGTACAACAATATACAACTATTAACAAATAAATGAAACAAGCACTAACATGATCTAACTTGAAACTAACTTGAACTAACTTGATTTGATGTGTAGGGAAAAAAAAAGATTACTCAAGAGAAGATCACCACAACACAACAAACCAACAAACCCAAACAATGAAGTGCCTCTACAAGATGTGCAACTTCAAGGGGTTGTTTCAATGGCTTCAACACAAATACAAACCCAAACAGTGAAGTGCCTCCACAAGATGCGCAACTTCAAGGGGTTGATTAAAGATGAATGCAAGATCAAGAAAAGAGCCTCCACGAGCAAGTATGCAACTTTAGATGGGAAGAGATGAAGCAAGAAAAGCCTCCAAGGGAAAAGAGATGTGCAAATTCCAAGTCTACTAGTTAATTACCCACAAATGCTCAATAAATTTGCATGTAAAGTAACTTAAATGAAAGTGCTTGCAAAATTATAAAGCATGAACCATGAAAATATTGTGAACTTAGCCCAAGGTTAAGGTGGATAAATTTTAGGATTAATTAAGTTGGTTAAGTGAAAGTGTGAATCCTAAAACTATGTGACTTCCCTAAAAATATCCCCGCTTATACCAAAAGGACTCCTAGGTGCTCAATAAGTAATGCAAACAAGGAATTACCCTAGCTCCACAGGTCAATTCGGGGAACAAAAGTACTCAAACAAGGGGGACACCTAGTGCCATGAAACCATCCCTGATCTAGCACTCCAAGTTCTTTCCTCAAGTACCTTTTTTGGTGGCAAAGTTAAGATAGTTAAAGGTGTGCTAATTAATCTAGTTTATTGAATGCCTAAAGATCTAAGGATAAATTGAACCTTAAAAATTAGTTGAGTTAAGTTGAGTGCTTGCAATGTAAAGTGCTTGAAAAGTAAATTACAAGAAAGTAAAAATGCTTGAATAAACTATTCCTGAGAAAGAATCTGTATAACTTGAGGATGAGAGATGGAGACTCGATGGTAGAGCATTTGAACACCTTCAATACTGTGGTAAGTCAGTTAGTATCTATTGAGATTAAAATTTCAGATGAAGATAAATGTATCAGGTTGTTGCGTTCTTTACCAGACTCATGGGATAGTCTGATTGTGGCCATAGGTAGTAATACAAATTCCTTGAAGTTTGAAGAAGTGGTCTCATCCTTGTTGTCGGAGGAGATGAGATGGAAAAATATGGAAGGACATAGCATAGACGCATTATTTGTAAAGTGCTTGAAAAGTAAATTAAAAGAAATTAAAGATGCTTGAAAGTAAAAGTGCTTGCAAGTAAAATAAAGTAAATTGTTTGAACTTGAAAGCAAAGAATGAATCGCAATATCTTATACAAAATTAAATAGCAAGAACTTGAAAAGAGATTAAATGATTGAATTTGAAAGGAAAGAAAATACTTGGAAAGAAAAGAGTTGCTTGAAAAAACACAAGTAAGTTACTATGCCTCCACAACTTAAGCAAAGAAATGAAATGAGCTTCTAAGTTCTAAAGATATCACATGAAACTTGAAAGTAGAAGCAAGAAAGAATCAACCAATTACCTAGCCTTACAATTTAGCATGGTTGGCTAGGCCAAACTCTTTGCTAGGTGTATGAAACAAATAAAGAATTAAAGAACTTGGAAATAAATTAATCCTAGCCACACAACCTTGTCTTAAGGACAAGTGGGGCAGGCTAGAAATGAAAAGACAATG
>ML790038.1:267300-295998 GCA_009831015.1 Picea engelmannii | reverse complement strand
AGGATACCAGAAAGAAGGAATGATTACAAAAGAGATGAATATCCAAGAAGACCTCCTACCTTCAGGAATCAAAGAAGCTTCAATCAGTATGAAGGAAACTACATAAGAGTATATCATGAACCCATATGGACTACATCACAAAGAAGGCCATTTACTCCAAGGTATCAAAATTTCTTTCTTGGTCATTGTTATACTTGCAAAAAATTTGGACATAAGGAAATTAATTGCAGAATCAATGAAAGGAACAAATACGCAAGAAACATGAATGGTGTAAATAGAAGATATGGAAATAATCGTGGATTTGTCAACATAAGTTATAATTCATTTTTCCCATTGATAGACAAAAATATTGTATGCTACAAATGTAATTATCTTGGTCACAAAGCACGATATTGCAGATATATGAATGAAGATGTCCCTATGTCAACCATGGTATGGAGAAGGAAAGAGATTCCAAACAATGAATATTATCGAATAGTATTAACCATTGAATAATTTAAATAAGAAGATGAATGGTACATACACAATGGATATTATTCACACATGACCGGGGATCAATACAAATTCATTAGCTTGAAGAGAAAGGGTGGCAATGTTACATTTGGAGATGGCTCATCTGCCAAAATACTTGGAGAAGCTGTAGTAGAGATTGGAATAAAAAATGTAAAAGCAAAGAATGTCCTATTGGTTGAAGACTTGAAGCATAATCTACTCAGTGCTAGTAAAATGTGTGATCAAGGATACACTCTTACGTTTGACTCCCGAAAATGTAAAATTAGAGAAAATAATTTAGGAAGATTGGTTGCAACTGCAACAAGAAGACCGAACAAAATATACATCCTAGACATGAATAAGAAAGAGAATATAGAAGCCACACAAAATGATTCCAAGAAATTAAAAGTCCCAAAGACCAAAAATAAGGATGAAGTATTATTGAGTGCCACATGTTCAGGGGGAGCAACCCCAAAGAAGAGAGTTACCTTTTGTCATTAAACTCAGGGGGAGCAACCCTACCCTTTTCCATTGATGTTAAAGGGGGAGAGAAATTGGGATAATTATGATAGGGGGAGCATGAGTGTTTCCATCAATGAAAAAGGGGGAGATTGTTGGAAGATTGGTTGTTGTCATTGATGTCAACCCTAGTCATTGATTTTGGACCACAAGATTGATGAAGGTATTTGGACATGAAGGACAATGTACATGAAGAAACAAAACCCATGGATGGATAGTATACATCATTTTTTTTCTGGTGGTAGGTGGCATGTCATGTGGATCCTCATGGTTGAGGAGAAATGAATTTTTGAAGATGACAAAGTGAATTGAAGAAGGAAGTACATGTAGGCCCTGAAGATAATTAAATAAAAGAATTACAAAATAAGAAAATGTCAGGTCGGCCCTAATGTTAAAATTAATTGACATAAATGGTATAAAAACATATCATTATCCATTCATTTGATACACAAGTCGAATTCCAGAGGAAATCAGAAGTAAAGAAGGTCGGATTTCAAGGGAGGATGAAGTCTTTTGGTGATGTGTTCTAAGGTATGTTATTTACAGGTCATCTTACCATTTTCGCTATAAGTTTTTTTCTAGAACGATTGATATGGTTAAATTGCTATGGTATTGATAATACATATAAAGGTACCTATGGTAAAATTTTCAGCACTTGATTCACTATAATTATGAAGATATACTCTGTGCAAGATAGGGCTTTTGACCAGGTGTTCCGGGTAAAATAGTCATAACTTATTCATAGAGAATCCAAATGTAGTGGGAAAAAATTCATTAGAAATATTACAGACATTAGTTTCTTGTGTGTGAGCTTCATAATCTGATGTTAAATATTGAGCATGGGGCATTATGTACAAGTTCGCTCTCCTGAATAAACCAGAATTGAATAAAGTCTACCATTATTTCTATAAATTATTTTTGGGGAGGATTAAAGGAGTGAAAATTGGAGGAGTTTCAGAGAATACATTGAGCAATATTATGTATAGAATCATAGTATTCCAATAATTGAAGAATTGAAGAAATTAAATAAGTCTCAGGAAGCATTATCAGGTTCTATGTGATGGTTGGTTGATGGTAATGATTTAATGTAAAGTTTTATTATCTCTCATATATTCTTGGGTGGTGTTGACGGGAGAAATTGACCGTTCATCAACTGGAAGAGTGAATCTAGTTCGGGGTTGTCTAATTAATCCAAATCGTTTGGATTAATTCACTCCGATGGTTTTAGCGTTTCCGTTGGCCGATCTAAGTTCTAAAGAAAGCGAAAAATAACTAAAGAAAATACAATACTTAATAAATAACAATCACTAAAATCTATATGTATGTTTAAATATATATATGTACAATTTATTTAAATAATATATGTTTAATAATTCTATATACAATCTGTACAAAACACGATTTTTAATCTAAACTCGTAAAAATCAAATGTAAATTGGTTCCTTTAACAACAGTACTAAAGAAAGTGAAAATACTATTTAATTTTTAGGTTTGTTTTCTTGGATGTATACATTCATGAAATCAAATATTAAACTTACTTAATCAAACAAAAAATTATAGGTAATGGAAGCCACACCATATATATATAAAACTTCTAAAATAAACAAACAATCGAAATAAAATAACAGACTAACCTATTAACGCATCCAATGTCTGTTCAATAGAGAATATCCAGCCACCTTATCCGGGAAGTAAACCTGCAACGGATATTACGATTGTTCCAAAACAAATGTGAAACGAATGTGATGAAAATTGAGTTATGATAATATAACATATAATGGACACAATTACAGTGAGCTAATTATTTGCAAGTAACTACGATGAGATAAATCTTCCTGTAAGAACTTGCATGTAAACATTCAACAAGAATTAGAGATAAATCTCCTAATTTAAATTGGATAGATGATCACTGTGTATATATTGTATCTGAAACATAAAATATGGGCCGCATATAACAATGAATCATATCAACTTGTAATAAATCATGACAGTGAAAGAAATCACCATCTATTATCAAATCAACATAAACATAACTTGAATCAAAACATCGTACAGAAAAGCTAAAGTTGTAACATGCATTCTGTTCCATTCAAGTCTGTGATAAAACACCCATACTCTTTCCCTAGGCTGAGATGATGCAATGTTTACAAAATGATATGTTTATATAGGTCTCAGGAAACATAATTGTTTCATGTTCATAAGATCAAATTGGTTTCAAAAATAAAGGGGGATGCAACCACCCTGATTTCACTAGATATCCAAAAACTAACAACAATCTAATTCTGTTTATTCAAAATACATAACAGATATGACTTAAAAATCTTAAAAGTGCCTCATATCATCTTGGAAATCATGGGCTCCTGAATTATCCTGAAAACAAAAGAAAATAGGAAGATCTAAGATATGTTTTCTGTCATCAAATCAAACAATTCGAAATTTCTTAACTGGCTACAGAATCTTGTGATTCTGTAGCTAGTTATAATAGCAAATGCAATCTCATTTTATTGAATAAACAAAACAGGCTAATATTAATAATTAAAATAGTTTATTCAATCAAACCAAATAACCTAAGTTGATAATGACAATAATCATGCTATATAAAACAAAATCATACCTCTAATCATAAAATCAAATCGTATCATGAAACTTTGGAGTTAATGATAGTTGTAGCTGCCTCTACATTTTTAAAAATCACATGACCTGTGGTTTTCAAACGATTCTCCTTCCCTTGGATGATGGATTCAAGCCTGTTATTTTCGTTTGTTAACATATGAACCTGGTCTTTTAAAAACTTGACCCGTGACTGTAGAAATGGGACATCAATATAGTATATGTTGATCCATCATAGGCACACATCACATTGTGACTGTAAGGAGTTTGCATTAGAACGAACAACATTACGGTTCGAACAATCCTCCATATGGATAGCAGATTTATCGCAGAGCCGGATACCAGGAAACTCTTGGTTGTCTTTTAGACAAGGAGGAAAATTATCGACAAAGTCATAGGGTTGGTCAGGTTATAACCCGAATGACACAGGGTCTTCTTCAGCAAGGAATTTGTCAATTTCTGAGTCTGAGCTTTCATTAACCTCAATCATGCTAATGACATCTGCACGAGAATTTGTCTTATTTCAAAGACTTCGAGAAATTAGCTGACCAACTCTTTTGTTTTTGAAATTGACATCAACATTACCTTTTAACTTCTTTCTTGTAGGTTTCTTCACAGTTTTAATACAATCCTTTGGATGTATAACCGGTTGACTGTCAAGTTGAATGACCTTAGGGTAGCTTGAGGGTTCACGGTTAGGGGAAAAATCACAAGCCTGGGGAGGTGGAAGAGAGGTTGTTAGGTTCACAAGGGTTTCCTCAACGACTAGCTTATCTACTTCTCCCAATTCAGGGTTACCAAAACCATTTCGCGTAATAAACGAATCCCAACAATCATTTTGCGACTCTAACTGATGCATGAGGATGATTTTAATCAGGCCATGATGAAAAAGTCTTGAGTCTGAATTATGTTTCTTAAATCTTTTCCCCATTTTATATAGACTTCTGAGTAGGTAATATGGCATATTCAACGGAAAACCAATAAAACCCATAAGAAGGCTTAAATGATATAGAAAAACCAGTCTGAACCGTCCCTCACATGTGATAAATTGCTTCACTACAAAGAGTAAATCATGCCATTGAGTTTTCAGGAACGAAATTGGCATACCTCTATCACAACTGGTTATTTTTCACGATGTAAATAGTAGGGTCCAAGGGACTTCCTCCACTTTCACATTTTTAAACCATTTCTGACCAACCACTTGCAATCATGTGGCTTGACTTAGGAACTCTTCAGTTACTTCCAATTGTACATCACCAACTTTTTCCCTACAACCATCAAAGGTTAAGGCGAACTCTCGGGCGGCCTGAAGATTAAAACCCTGAAACTTTTTGATGAAAATATGCCATCCATTCCTTTCCAAATCCTCCCTAGCATTATCGTATGAGAGCAGGGTTTGGATATCGTTCAGTTCAATCCTTACTACTGGAGCCATACTATACGGGAGGGTAATCAATGCATAGCATAGAGGTAGGGTTTTAAAAAATGAAACAGAGCCATAGCCCTGAGCCTAACAATACATGTTGTAATGACTCAAACGATGGGTAGGGTGTTTAATCAAAATGCGTGCGAAGAGTCTTGTGAAACCCGAGACCATACCAAGAAGTAATGGAAATCTGTACATTGTATGCCACCTTGGTACCGAGTACAAGCTAGGAACAAAGTACCCCAAAAAACATAAGTGCACGCATCATAGTTTGATTACATAGTTGGGTAAGTTTGAACAAATGAATAATCAAAAGTTTTGTGAAAGAAATGTAAACCAAAACCAATACAAACAAAGTCAAATGGTGGGGTCTTTTGTTTGTTAAGACTATCGATCTCTTAGGAATGCTTATGAGTCAATAGGGTCAAAAAAAAAACAGGGTAATACCTTCCTGGCAAGGAATCGAACTCCATATTAAATAAACCATTTGCCTTTAATGAAATTTTAAAACAAAAAAGTAATGATAGTTGCAAGTTTTCATGCTTTCAGTCATGAAAACGAAGCATGATAAGTAAAAAGAGACAATTTACAATTGTCGTTTAGGGAGATTCTCATGAAGAGTAATAAAATTTCATAGACCCTCTGTAGGCAGCTCACGTAGGTCATTTTATAAAAATAACAATTATATTATTGCTGCCAATAGGTGGAAGGAAGGGGAAAGGATGGAGAGTTCAACTCTCTCTTGATATTGGAGGAATGCATCTTCCTCTTGGATTTTTATCCCTCCCTTTACATTTGGAAGTTGTAGCTACCTTTGGAATTCATTACTTCCCTTGAACAATAACTATTGATTATTTCTCATATATTGTGCATGGTGTATTGTGGTGTATTGGTGTAACTCTTATACTATTGTTCATTTCTCATTGGATATAATTGAATGGTTTAAATATAAGTTTAAAAGGTTTTCAAATTGTACTTGATACTGATTCACCCCCCTCTCAATATCAACATCTTGTTGGTGTGCTATTAGAGTTGAACCCTGGGTCTGCCCCTGTGCCAATAAATGGTTATGTTGCAGGGACCAGGATCTTCTTGAGGGAATGTCCATGTGGTTTCCATCAAATATGGAGATTCATAAGTGGATAGAAGAATAGGAGAAGGACTTCGCAGAAGCCCAGAACAAGAACCCTAAGATTAGTACAAAAGATTGGTTGGGAAGGTATATCTTTACTGATATACACAAGATTTTCTTTGGAGGATTTCATAAGGAGCTATATGAGTGGTTAACCAGGTTATCATATACTCAGTTTGAGATTAGATCTATACCACATGTGGTTTGGACGTCGGTGCTGATCAAGAAGGTCAAGACAGTTGACAACGTTGTGTCAAGAGCAGTAGATCACTGGTTCGATAGCACTATTGGAGGGTACATCACCGAGTTTTCCATCGACAGAGTTGAGTCATATAGACAAGCAGAGAGGTATTTCTTTAAGGGAGTGAGAGGAAATTTTTTTCACTTCTTAAAGTTGAAGATCAAGATGCTATTACATGAGAATAAAATCTTGAAGGTACAATAGTTGGTCTGATCTAAAAGCTAATGTTCAAGGATTCAGACAACGACAACGACGTAGAGGTGGGACATACGTGCAGTGGGAAAATCTTCAGAGAGGTCCCTCTGGTGAACTTGTTTGAACAGAACCACGAACCACTAGTACAAGATGAAGGGTTATACAGTGGAGAGGATGAATAACTGGTGAACGAGGAACATTCAGAGTCCGCTAGGGCAGAGGAAGAGAAAAATGAATAACCTCACTGAGAAGAATCAAAAACTTCAGGAATTGTGCCAACTGTTGAAGTACTATTACTTCACATGTTGTTTTAGCGGCATTAAGTAACCAAAGTAATCAATGTAGTCAGAGTCATCAGAGCACCCAGAGAACTGTTACAAGAAGTTAATCACATACTCAGTCAGGAAACCTAGGAAGATCCATGGAAGATGAGATGAGGCTCCCTATATTTAAGTGAGATGGATCTGAAGATCTTGATCAACACTAGTTTTTATGTGAAGCTGTATGTAGTATTAAGAATGCCACTGACAAAGCAGTTAAGAGAGCTAAATTTAGTACTACCCTAAGGGACCGTGCACTGAGATGGTATATGAAACTTGTCCAAGTAATTGCACAGCCTAAACCGCTGAATGAGATCAAGAATGCATTGGTTGTAGAATTTAAGAAACCCAAGTCGGAGTCACAATGCATTATGGAACTGAAAGAAATCAAGCAGAGAGTAGATGAACCTATTTGGGAGTTTTATAAGAGATTTAAGACCTTAATGACCCGGATGACTTTTCATATCCCAGATGAGCAGAACAAGGAATGGTTCATTGTTTCCCTCTTACCACACATCAGAGTCCCTCTGATGTAGTAGAATATCACTTCGCAGGCTGAGGCACCGGAGATTGCCATGAAACTAGAATCAACCCCTACGGGAGAATCCAGTTCAGGTATGAGTCAAATTCTAAGTCAGTTAACTAGCTTGTCCTTGCAGGTCGAAGATATGAAGAAACACAAGGGAAAGGATAAAAGAGAATATATATGGTGCATTAGATGCAAATCAGAAGGCCATGACAAGGATCATTGTCCCCTATTCCACAAGTACTTGGCATCTGGAGCTCTGAGCCCTTTGAAACAAGTTACCCTACCTTGGTGCGAGATATGTAGAAATAGACATTGCCCTGGTTAATTCTATTACATGAAAAAATATGTTTAGATGCCCACAAATATGTATTTCATGTTTTGTAAGTTGGTAGGGAATGATGATAGGGATTGTAGGGCCTACGATGTCATGCATGAAAGGTCAAGGGATATATACAAAATTCAAGGCAAAGTATAGTAAGAAGGGAACACTACATAGTATAATTCCCCAGGAAGAGGAAACTTCAACCCTCGTGGTGGAGGAAGAGGATGGGTAGGAGGCATGCATCGAGGTCGAGGTCAAATCATCTATTATAACTGTGCATAGCCAGGACATTTTGCGAGAGACTGTCAGAACCCTTGTACCACTTGTAGTTACTGCAACTCATTTCAGCATGTCATTGAAGATTGTCTTGCGTTGTTAGCCAAACTTCAGCAAAGACGAGGAGGAAACCAACAAATACAACTAATCTCAGTAGAACCTCACGGAGTGGATCCCAAAGTCGGTGTTATCACAAGGGGAGGCGTTGTTACAAGAGAAGACAGAGTGACCCCAGGAAAGAATACAGAAGAATAAAGGGTTATAAAAGATGCAGATAAGACACAAGTGTTTGATACACGGAAATAAAAACAAACAGTTGAGGAGGAAAGAAAAGAATTCAGAAGAGACCATGGTTCTTCATCAAAGACACAACTAGAAGTAAGAGAATGCGTAATTCCTCTGGAATTCGATCAGTCTGCTCTACCAGAAGAAGGAAAAGAGGTAAGAAAGCTCATGGAATTCTTATGTACTTGCATTAATTTGATTAAGGATGAAAGCGATGTACAAGAGGTACAAAATTTAATCAGACAGAATGAGCTAGGAAAGGTAGATCCCTTACTAAATAGAGTAGTACACCAAGTATACAAAAAGAGAAGGACAAATAAGGAACTACACCTGAATGCTCAAATTGGAGAGTATGATATAGACTACGTGGTCCTCGACTTAGGGTCGGAAGTCAATGTCATCAAGAAGCATACCTGGGCACTGATGGGAAATCCTAAGATGATTTATTCCCCTATCAGGCTCAGGATGGCTAATCAACAAATAGTAAGCCCCTTTGGGAGACTGGAGCATGTCCCTGTGGACATCGATGGGGTTATAACATTTGTAGACTTCGAAGTAATTGAGATAGTTGATGATAGTTGTCCTTTTCCCACGCTGTTAGAAATTGATTGGGCTTTCAACAACTCCACTATGGTTGATTTAAAGAAAAGAAGAATGAAATTTGAAGGATATGGCCTCAGAGTCATTGCACCATTGGATCCCGATGAAGGTCACAGATCCACAAATCCCATCAGAGAAGAAGATTACGCATATGAGCTACAAAATATATATAAATTGACCACAAGATGGCAGGATTACATTAATCCTATAGCATATGGGAACTTAAGTTGGTGAAGTGACAATGCATGTTCATTGGACTCAGAGGAAGCCTTGGAGAACTGGAAAAAAAAATGTATGAAGTATCTACAAGGAGATGTGTTAGACTGACCAGAGAAGTTCATTGGATCGGCACAACAGTGAGTAATTTACCCACATTTGATGGTTTGAATCACTTAGAAAATTTCTTACTGGAATTTGAAGAAAATGTACCACTCCAATAGAGACTATTAGCACTGGACGAGGCCCTAAAAGCAACTCCAAAAATATGGTGGAAGGTATATAAGAAGAACATCAGGGACTGGATGCAATGTCGCACTTTGATGACAACGCGATTTTCAAAACAAGTTGAAGGATGTGAAGTTAGATACACATGTCAAATTTGTCTGAAAGACCATGTGCGAAGTTGCGAGGAAGCCTGGAGAAACATTCCTCAAGAGCAGTGAGTGCATAAATTCATTAACACACTGGATACAACACCTATCAACTAGTATCTTCAAGAAAAACTGTGCCTCATCACTATGGATTGGCAAGGTATGACTCAGAATTTTGTAGCTACATTTTTATTTGAAAGTCAACACCGTTTGGTAGATCAAGCTTTATAGGTTGTAAGACAAAAATTATTTGAGGAGGCACCTAACCTCCCTCTGGAGCAAGAAGAGGATGAATGGATTGTGCCTCTTCAGAAATTCCAAGGATGTTACAATATCAATGTCGATGAAGACGATGATCCTAGGAATGTGAACATTGCAGAAACAAAAGGACAGAGAGACATAGAAAGATCGAGAGTTCAACTACCCTTTATTGGACAACCAATTAAAATTAAGAAAGTCAATATTGGGACAAAGCAAACACCAAAACTGACCAATGTTGGAGATTATTGGGATGATGCCACTATTGAGAAGATCACAAAGTTATTGCATGAATATCAGGACTTGTATCCAACCAAGTTCACTGATATGAAGGGAATTAAAGGGCCCATGGGAGAGATGAGGATCCCCTTGAAACTAGATGCAAGGCTAGACAAGAAAAGACCCTATAGACCGAATCCTAAGTACAAGGAGAAAGTAAAGATCGAATTATATAGAATGTTGGAAGCAAGAATCATAGAACTTGTTGAAGAGTTAGAATGGATTAGCCCTATGGTGGTTCAATACAAGAATACCAGAGAAATCAAGATCTGTGTAGATCTCAGAAAGTTGAATGATGCTTGTTTGCATGACCCATTCCCTACACCATTTACAGGAGGTATATTCTTTTACTGATGGATTTTCAGGTTATCACCAGATCAGGATTGCCAAGGAAGATTGCCATAAGACCACATTTGCAACAGAATGGGGATCCTACCAGTATACAGTGATGCCTTTTGGAATGAACAATGCACCAACCATTTTCTCTAGAGTGGTGGTCGAAGCATTCAAAGAGTTTTTACATAAATTCTTTGAAGCCTATTTTGATGATTGGACTGTTTTTAGCTTGTTGCAAAATCATATTGAATGTTTAAGACTAATGTTGGATAAATGTAGGTAATGTCAGATTGCCCTGAACTTGAAGAAATGAATTTTCTTTTCACCCTTTGGATTTTTTCTAGGCCACATTGTGTGTAAGCAGGGGTTGCTGGTAGATCCATCTAAGATTGTCATTATTGTTGATTTACCCCCTCCTACTTCAGTTAGACAGTTGTGCACTGTACTAGGACATACTAGATATTACAGGAAGTTCATTAAGGGCTATGCACATATTACAACACCTATGGAAAATCTTTTGAAGAAATATTGTCCATTTAAATGGACAGAAAAATGCCAGCAGAGCTTCGACACACTGAAACAGAAAATGGTTACTACGCATATTCTGGTTTTTCCAGATTAAAGGAATTTCATGTGCATGTCGATGCATCCTCTATTTCACTAGGAGAATTATTAGCACAACCAGGAGTATGAGATATTGACCACCCATTATCCTTTTCTAGTAGAAATCTCTCTACAGTCGAGATAAATTACACTACCACTGAAAGAGAAGGGTTAGCCATGGTGTATGCGCTGCAGAAATTTTGCCACTACTTATTGGGAGGCCACTTTAAGATGTTCATTGACCATTCTTTGTTGAAATACCTAGTCAACAAGCCAATGTTGGGGGGAAGGATATGTAGATTGCTTATTTTATTTTAGGAATATGATTTTGAAGTTGTGGTAAAACCAGGGAGAATGAACAAAGGACCCGACCACTTATCTAGGTTGGAACATGGAGAGGAACCTACTAGTTTGGAGGATACACTACTAGATGCACAGTTGTTGGCCATTAGAAAGGTTGATGATCACTTCACTGAGATAGTTCAGTTCCTGTCAACATGAATGGCACATCCAGAATATACAGTCACTCAGAAGAAACAACTAGTAGTTCGTGTTGCAGACTTTTCACTTATAGCTAGACAACTATATAAGATGGGACCAGATGAGATCTTGAGGAGATGTGTTATGTAGATAGAAAGACCACTAATTCTGGCAGAAGCACATAAAGGCATCGTAGGAGGACACTGTGCAGGAAAAGAAACAACGCAGAAGTTTCTCAGAGCTGGCCTCTGGTAGCCCACTTTACACAAGGATGCTAAGAATTACTACAAAGCATGTGATGTATGCCAACGAGTTGGGAAACCTTCCAGAAGAGATGAGATGCCTTTAGCACCCCAGCTAACCTTACAGTCATTTGAGAAATGGGCCATTGAATTTGTGGGACCTATAAACCCACCAGGAAAGCACACAAGAGCAAGGTACATAATCACTGCGACAGAGTACTTGACCAGATGGGTTGAAGCAAGAGAAGTCAAGGATTATAGTGCAACTACAGCTGCACGATTCATATTTGATGACATCATAACCAGGTTTGGATGCCCGAAGATCCTTATGAGCGATCAAGGCACAAATTTTATTAATAAGACCATTGAATCCTTGACTGAGGAATTTGCAATTCATCATTAGAAGAGCACGCCTTCCTATCCACAAGTGAATGGGACAGTTGAAGCATTCAACAAGATCTTAGAGACAATGTTGATGAATATTTGTAGTGTGAACAAGGATGACTGGGATTTGAGAGTACCAACAGTGCTATGGGCCTATAGAACCACTTGCAAGAAGTTGACAATGCAAACCCCCTTTAAGTTGGTTTATGGTCTAGAAGCAGTTGTCCCGATGGAATATTTGGTCCCTAGCTTAAGAATTGCAACCTTTATAGATATGGATGACACTGGTGTTGTTCAAGATAGGCTCGCGTAGTTGGTCAAACTAGAGGAAGAAATATTTATTGTAGGATTCCATCAGTAGGTGAAGAAGGAAAAAGAAAAGGCCTACCATGACAGACACATCAGGAAGAAAGCCTTTAAGAAGGGAGATCTAGTATTGGTATATGACAGTAAGTTCATAAATCACCCAGGGAATTTCAGAACACATTGGCTTGGGCCATATGGGGTTTTCTATGTCACGTAAGGAGGAGTTGCACAATTGAAAACTTTGAGTGCAGAATGGAAGGAAGGTTTGGTGAACGGGAGCTGGTTGAAATTGTACTATGACAACCAGCTACCTCACAACCATTGGTAAAAACAAATGGAGAAGGGTTCAGGTACCAGATGCAGTTGAAACTAGGTACCAGACACAGAAAAGACAGTCTGCACACAGTGGGGGAGGATAGAGCAAAAAGCATAGGCCACCCCGCGTAGCCTGAAGTCGAAGAAAAACACAAGGATCAGATCTGAAGTGCCTCGGGATGATTCACAAGTGAGTGTTGAGGGCATGTTGGCCCTTGGTTATGGTAGTAAGAGAAGACTAAGGAATAAAATATGAAATGTGAACTACACAGAAGACACAGTGACTAATACTGGGTCGAAGTGAGCAAAAGAGCATAGAAGACGAAGCGAAGTAAGAGAAAGAAAGTCATTGGACGAGAAGATCGAGGATGACAGATCAGTAAGGAAGATGGATCATGGACAACTTAGCAATTGGAAAAATACACTAATAGATTCTTTGGAGAACCTTGCAAGAAAGAAGGAAAGACAGGTTGGCGAAGCCCTGAAAACGTAGGTGAATTTGACCTAGGGTTTTAGACACCTAAGGTTTTAGACATCTAGGGTTTTGATAATGTGTAAATAAAGGCCAAGAGGACCTGGGATGGGTTCATTGGTTAGATGTGATAATGAGCAATTGTTGTTACTGAGAGAAAATTATTGTGTGGTGAGGGAATTTTGTGTTGTAAGATCTTCAGCTGGGTGCGAAGTGTTGGGTATGTGTTATATTCTTTGCATGTGTGTGTGTGTGGGAGCGTCAGATACGACAACTGCGTCTGAAGATCCCTTCACCTAGAGCTCTGCCATGTGCGTCGGGCACTTTTCTAGGGGGGTCCTAGAGGGGGGTAGGTATTCCCCCCCGGTTAAAGGCAGCATTTGGGGCACTGCCCTGAAATTTTTTTTTTGGGCGGTTTTTGCTATTTTTAGCGGATTTGTAAATTAATCCCAGATTAAGGGATAAGGGTTTTGGTATCTAGGGAATACCTAAAAACATTGTATATATTGTATGGCGAATGGTGAAATTCGATATAATGAAAATAAGAAAGGTTTTCCCAGTTGAGGGTTTCCAGTATAAAATCTTTGTGTACTCTGTGTATGATCCATTGATTAATTTCTATATTGCTTAAGAATCTATATGCATTTCTTTACTTCGCAGGTTTAAAACTTACACGAAGATTAACCCTACAGCTAGGTGCGCAGGGAGGGGATATAGAGAGAAGGGAGAAGGAGAGAGATATGCAAGCTAAGAGCACAAATAGAGCTGTAAGCTTTCACCTAATACATTATAAAGCACAGTTATGTAGATGTAGCCTTAGGGAGAGGGTGAACCACGTATATCTTGTGTTATGTGTGATTGATGTTGTGTTCTTTAATTATGTCATTATGTTATTGCATTATTATACTAGATCTGAGATATACTGTGCGAAGTAGGGTTAAGTTAGTAAATGATATTTAGATGTTGTGTTGTTGTTACATTGGATCCACTTTGCATTTCCTCTGGTTGTAGACACATGTTTCCTACAACCCCCTATTGCTACTTCAAGTGAGACTGCATCTACTTCGCAGGTGTTGCCAAAAGGACCAGTAGTTAGGGCTTGTTGGTGCGCTATTAGAGTTGAACCCTGGGTCTACCCCTGTGCCAACACGAAAAAATTCTGCAAGAATCTAGGAGTTGTATAGCATGGTCATTTACAATATTCCTAGACACAAATCACCATACGGTGCGACCATTAGAACTCCTTTCACCACTTTGGAGGATTATTATGGGAGTGAAAAACTCAAGGGAAATTAATAAGGTTGGTTAGGCCAAATTAATAACCTGAGGAAAAAAAACACTTGATGAAAGGACTTCTCTAATGATAAAGTCCTCGGCAACTAACCTAAACTATGATCCATGTAGACCCATTACGTTATTATCCCATGTAGGGGAGTGGAAATTCCAATTACAAAAATACATGTTGAGACCAAAATTGCCTTGTAAAACTAGGAAGTCTTCAAACTTGTAGCACCATAAGGTGCATATCTTCATGGTACTTCAACTAGAGGGTCAACTGGGTATAGGAAATTCTAGGCCCTAGTGTCATGCTCTCCTTAGGATTCTTATGGAGTAAAAAACTTATGGAACAATAACTAAGTCCAAACCCTTAGATTGCTAGCAATTTAGGGCTCTAGGGTTTTAGAAGTTACCAGATAAATTAATAAAAAGCTTGGCAAATAAAAAGTAAGAAAATACAAACTTAAGTTTCTTGCTTCAAGCATTAAATACACCATGCAATTTCATAATATTGTATAAGCAAATAAAACCATACAATAAACCATTCAATAGATGACAAAATGCAGATTTCACTTACTCGCACCAAGAATAATCATGATAATACCATGCAAGATCACCATATAACTTCCAAAATTGATCCAACTTGAAAAATTCAGCCTTAAACAAGAGTGGAGCCTCACAATTTCATCCAATAACCCTAATAGGCCGCAAATTTTAGACCTCTTGTCTCCAAGGCCAATCCGTTATGAAAATGAATGTCACTTTCTGCTTATTTATACAAAATTTAACCTAAAATTAATTTCAGTTCATAATTACTAGGTTGACTTGGCCAGTTTTTTACACAAATTGAATCTGGACAAAATAAAAGTAATTTGCATCTAATAATGACTCTAGGGGTGATGTCATGCCCCTCTACAATGACATTGAGCCCCACAAGTGGAACATTGAGCAGGGAAAGTGGAATGCTTCACCTCCAAAGGCGTAAAATGATGCCCAGGCGTGCCACCAGGCTCACAAATGCCTCCAAAGATGAAACCCTATCTCTGGATAACATTTAGGGCTATCATGATGACGTTTAGGGCCCTCAAGGGCTAACATCCATGTGGGAAGAGAAAGGTCCCCTGGGTCTAGGTATGCCAGGGTGCCTCCAAAGGAAACATCTTTCTTTCTCTCGGTGCAAGTCTTCAATCTCTTCTCACCCCTGGCTGGGGTTTCAACGTCCATCTGTGGGCTTTAAGGCCCCCCATGAAGGTCTGAGCTAATCATCCCCTCATGTGTACATGTCCACCAGAAAAGGTTCTGCAGCAACAACAAGTATTCCCTCTAATGGTTCATAATTAATAGGGATCAAAGCATGTAAATCACATCCAATAATTAAATTACTCAAACATGTGCATCAAACCCCCCTTAACCCAGAAAAATTCTCAAATATGTTATGCAATTTGACAAGTTAGGTTTGGAGAAGGTCTCAAGGTGTCCTATAGGGATAACCTCTCTTAAGTTTGGGATGTTTCCCAGGTGGGATCTAGTCCAAGTCCTGTAAGTGTATGAGGTGGCATGGGGTAAATATTTGGGCATGGGATGCATGTAATAATAGGGAAATGTAAAGTCTTACTTGTGGGTAAGACTTGCACCTTTTCATAAATTCAATTGTTTCATATCCCATTCATTGCCTTTTTTATCAGAATCTGGACCAAGGGTCAAAAATTAGCCCAAAAGTCAAAGTTCTCGGAATCGCTTCAAAATGGATAGGTGCGTAGGTCTCGTCCTCAAAAACCCAATGCAACTTGAAAGGGTTAAAACAAACATCGGATGAGTGAGATATCACGTTCTGTTCATTTTGCCAAATAGGCAAAATTTTGTTGACTATACAATCCGTACATGTTGACATGGCAGGGTATGGAAACACACGTGGAAGATGAGTTGGCAGATGCTGAGTTGGTAGTGTTGAGTTGGAAAATGAGTGGCAGACACATGGGTGGATGAATTTATGACACATGGCATTTTTCTTGGCAAGTTGTATGGTACCATGTAGCACAGGCATGGGTTGCCACATGGAACCCTGGTATAGTGTAAAAGTATGTTGGAGTCCGTGGGGGTCGAACACCAGACCTCCCTGCACTGGTGGAAAGAGCTGGGTTTCCAGCTCGCCCGCGCTATGAGTCATACCATGTAATGTTGTTATATAAATTTAAATTCGCATATGTGTATAGTACGCGCGGGGTCCAAGTTGGGTCTTAGCCCCAGCCTCGGTTGTATACGCCACCCATATGAGCCTAACCTCACAGTTCAGAGGGATTTAAAACTACAAATGGATCACTCCCAATGTGCCACCACTTGTCAAATATTTTTTTGTTGCAACGGGTGCACAAATTTTGCGCGGGGACATGGTCACATGACCCACGCATCCAACACCTCCCTCAGTTTGGGTGTTAAGTCCACTAATTGTGCAAAAAATTGTGAAATTTGTGTAAAATGGCGCATGTGTTGGGTTTAGGCACGAGAAATGCCCAAAAACCAGGTTACTCACACAGAGGTGTGAATTGGCGAACTGGAGACAACAAGCTTGAAGGAGAAAACTTGCAAGAGGTCTATCTTCTTCGTTTTTTGGCCAAACCAGGTGCAAAAAGAGACCAACTAGGAGTTTTTGGATGTTTTGAAGCCATTGGTACAGGTTTCAAAGGAATTTGGAAACTTCTATTGCATTTTTTTCTATAGGGAAGTTCCAGAGAGCTCCAAGGATCCCAGGGCCACCAATGAAGGAGGCCATGTCCAGGGGAGCCAAAGTCCATTTTCAGTCACTAAATAGTCATTCTTGACTAATTGATATTATATGAACTCATTGGAACAAGTTGCAGATGAATTTGAGGACTTTTATAGGTGTTTTGGCCACAAAGAAGGTCAGGGAATCTTAAGGCCACCAGTAGAAGAGGTCATGCCCAGATGAGCCATGGTCTATTTTCAGAGATCTAACAGTCATTTTTGGGGTTTTTATGTATTCTGAACCCAATGGTACAATCAGTAAATCCATTGGAGTTGAGAAGAATCTTGTAAAAGAAATTAGACAAACCAATCCCAGAGAGACTAGTCCATTGATGTAGGCTCAAGGATATGTAGCCTAGTTGGGGGTGAACTCCTTTATCATGTTGTTGTTGTTGTGAGATTGTTGGTTATTATTTGTTGCAATTTATGCTTGATGTTGTATTTTTTAAACAACATATTTAACCTTTAAAAAACCTCACACATAAACACCTAAAAGGAGCCTAAACTTGACACATAAATCCTCTTGCACAACTATCACATTGAGCAAGGTTCTGAAGTTTATTTTAATGGAGTAGAGGGTGCTTGCATAGAAAAACAAGTCAACCCCCTATTTCAGATCAGGTGGTATCAGAGCATAGTTTTGCTCATGTGATTTCCATTGATAGCTAGAGATTTAGTTGTTGGTATTATTGTGTAAGTTTTGTGTTGAAGTTTTATACCTTGCAAGGATGGAGGAAGCTTCAAACAATGAGAGTTATTATACATATTCATTAGCCAAGTTCTTTGAAAAAGAGATGTTGAAGGAGCTTGTAACCATGAGAAATATGGTGCAAGAGATGTGGGAAGATAGGAAGGAGAGCATTGTCCTTCAAGAGAAGTTGATGGCCATGAAGGAGGAGAAGCACCAACTTCTTGAAAATTTGCATGAGATGGAGACTCAGATCCATGAGACAAAGGAAACCCTTACCAAGTACATGCATGAACATTGAACATGAGGTATGTAATGTTGTTTTTTCTTCAAATTCCTCTCAAGATGAATGCTTTGGTGTTTTTGAAAAGCATACTATAGGAATAGGGTCCAAGTTATTGTTAAAAATGGGCTATGAAGGTAGAGGGTTAGGAAAACATGCACAAGGCATTGTTGAGCCTACCATTGTTGAGGAGAGGCCCAAGTATTGGGGTCTTGGATATGAACATAAATATGGAGCATATTCCAAAGTTGAGGAGGCAAGGGAAACAATTCCAAGAACAACTTTTGTTGCAAGTTCAATCCCTCAAGCATGTAAAGTGTGTGTTCAAGATGAATGAAAATGTGTGAAACAAGAGAGTTTTGATAGCCATGAGGACAAGAACATTGTTGTTGGTATTCAAAAGAGAGATAGTGACTCTTCAAATTCACCTCCTAAAGAAGGCGATAAAGGTGAATGTTCAAGGTATACTTCTGCATGTAATTCAATTGCTTTTGATTATGTCGAGCATGGTAAATTTTCATGTAAAATGGGAGAAAAAGTCTATGTACATATTGTGGTTTATATAACCATCATGTTTCAAGATGTTGGAAAAGATTGGCCACATTCAGGAAACTTTCCAAGCAAACACAACTTGAAAAGAAGATGCAAAATATTTGCACTCACTGCCAGAAAAGGGGTCATCTCATTAACCAATGTTGAACATTGCATCCAACCACTCATTCATAGAACATGAAGCATATGGATAAAGAGACTGGAAATAATTGAAGAGGAGATTCCATCATCGATGTGAGTCAAGATGATTCACAAGAAGAGGATTTTCAACAGGAAAAGTCACCATTGAATTGGCTTGGTAAGAAATGGTTAGATTTCTTAAACGAGGCTTGCATTTCTTTGTTTGTAGATGCACATTTCAGCCTTATGTATGCATTTGTGTTGAAAGTATGACAAGTTGTAATAGCTTATCATAACTTGTATGATGCAAGTTTGCATGTGAATACGATTCTATTGAAGGCATTCTTGTTGTTGCACAACTTCGCCAGGAGGGTGTAAAACATGGGTATGATACTCACTTTTTACAGCCATATATATTTTCATTTAAGCTCTTATGTACCCACATGTTTTTGGGTTTATGTACTTATGTTTGTACTTGAAGGAGAGTTGAAGAGTTATGCACATGCATGTGATTTTGTATGTGTAAACAGTGAACTTTGTGATAGTTTCATTATGAGTGACTCATGAATGTAACATGGTTGTGTATCATGAATGTCGACTTGTCATTTTGGAATGTCGATGTGTTTCAAATGAGTCTTGACTTGTGTTGATGTTATCTTGACGACTATGTTGTGTCGATCATGTTTTTCGACTTATGTTTAGTCTATGGTGTTTGCCGGCTTGTAAGTCAATATTGAGTACACCAAGATGCAGGAAAATGCCACGTACTTTGATGATGTACAATATGTGATAGTTATGCCTTTGAAGAGCAAAAGAGTTGGTTGGAATCATTTTCATGCTTGTATAAAGTTTGTTTTCAAGATTGATGGTTTTCTTGGTTTGTGGCAAGATGTCGCAAGAAAGCATTTTGCACCCATTGTAGAGCGGATTGTGTTGACGCCAAGAGTTCACAAGAGGGAATTGATTCTCAGTGGGAAGGATGACAGTTTTCCAAGCACAAAGAGAACAGTGGGTCAGTAGCAGCCAGAGAACAGTGGTTGAGGGACATAGCTAGTTGCAGTGCAAGGCATGTCAAGGTACCCAGGTGATTGCTAAAAAGACTTTTTAAGCGAAATCAGTTGATAGAACTTCGAAGCAGAAGAGTATTGAAGCTTAGGCAGATAATCATCAGATTTTGTGGGACCAAAATCCATTTAGTGGGAAGGAGTGATCAGAATAAGAACCAAGGGTAAAAAATTAGCCCAAAAATCAAAGTGCTCATAATTGCTGCAAAACAGACAGGTGTGTAGGCCTCATCTTCATGAACCCAACGCAACTCGAACAGGTTCAAAGGGACATAGGATGAGTGAGATATCACGTTTTGTTCATTTTTCCAAACATGCAAAATTTTGCTAACTGTATAGACTAATGTGGCAGGGTAAGGACCCACATGTGGCATCTGGTTTGGTAGATGTTGAGTTAGTAAATGAGTGGCAGACACATGGGTGAATGAATTTATGACACATGGCATTTTTCTTGGCAAGTTGTATGGTGCCACGTGGCACCCTGGTATAGTGTAAAAGTATGTTGAAGTCCGTGGGGGTCGAACCCCAGACCTCCCCACATGGGTGGCAAGTGTTTGGCAAGGGCTAGGCTTCTAGCCCACCCACGTTACCATGTAATGTTGTTATATAAATTTAAATTCACATATGTGTATAGTACACGTAGGGTCTGGGATGGGGCTTAGCCCCAACCCCATTTGTATACACCGCTCATATGACCCTAACCTCACAGTTCGACAGGATTTAAAACTACAAACGGATTGCTCCCAATGAGCCACCACTTTTCACATATCCGACCGTTGCAACAGGTGACCATCTTTTGTGCGAGGACGTGGTCACATGACCCATGCATCCAACATCTCCACCGGTTTGGGTGCTAAGTTCCCTAACCGTGTGAAAAATTGCACAATTTGTGGAAAATGGCACGCATGCTAGGTTTAAGCTTGGGAAACACCCAGAAGCCAAGTTACTCACACAGAGGTGCGAATTGGAGAACCAGAGACAACAAGCTTGAAGGAGAAAACTTACAAGAGGTATATCTTCTTTGTTTTTTGGCCAAACCAGGTGAAAAAAGAGCCCAGCTAGGGGTTTTTGGATGTTCTGAAGCCATTGGTATAGGATTCAAAGGAATTTGGAGACTTCTATTTAATTTTTTTCTATAGGGAAGTTCCAGAGACCTCCAAGGAGCCCAGGGCCACCAGTGAAGGAGGCCATGTCCAAGGGAGCCAAAGTCCATTTTTAGTGACTAAATAGTAATTCTTGGCTAATTGATGTGCTCTAAACTCATTAGAATAGGTTTTAGAGGCATTTTATGACTTATACAGGTGTTTTGGCCACATGGAATCTCACGAAACCTCAAGGCCACCAGTAGAAGAGTTCATGCCCAGATGAGCCATGGTCATTTTCAGAGATCTAACAATCATTTTTGGGGTTTTTATGT
This sequence comes from Picea engelmannii, assembly GCA_009831015.1. Classification (NCBI taxonomy): domain Eukaryota; kingdom Viridiplantae; phylum Streptophyta; class Pinopsida; order Pinales; family Pinaceae; genus Picea; species Picea engelmannii. The sequence goes on along the minus strand of ML790038.1, from coordinate 274,621 downwards.
ATTTTGAACCCAATGGTATAGTCAGTAAATCCATTGGAGTTGAGAAGCAACTTGTAAAATAAATTATACAAATTAATCCCAGAGAGCCTAGTCCATTTATGTAGGCTCAAGGAGATGTAGCCCAGTTGGGGATGAACTCCTTTATCATGTTGTTGTTGTTTTGATATTGTTGGTTATTATTTGCTGCAATTTATGCTTGATGTTGTATTTTTTAAACAACATATTTAACCTTTAAAAAAACTCACACATAAACACCTAAAAGGATCCTAAACTTGACACATAAATCCTCTTGCACAACTATGAAATTGAGAAAGGTCCTAAAGTTTATTTTAATGGAGTAGAGGGTGCTTTCATAGAAAAACAAGTCAACCCCCTATTTCAAATCACTTTTACTCTTATCTTTATTTATTTTGATCTTTTTCTCTTGTGCTTCAAGGAAATAGTTGAGGGCCACTGTCATGGCTTGATGACTAGAGGTAACATCATTATCCACAACATTTCACGGAAATGAGAAGGTTGGCTCATGATGACCCCCTTTCTCTTGACTATGCCACCAAGAGATACTACCTTGGCTTGATGAATAGATAGGTGGCAGTTTCATACCGTTGCATGCCCATGGTCATAATAGGTCAGCTCATGATGAGACCTCATATCCATCAACTAGTACCTTGAGTGTTTATGTTATCTTATGGGTCCCATTTTCTTATTGAGAATATTTTCATTGGTTTCTCACAGATCCCTGGGTGAAGCATATTGAAGGTTTCAACATTGGTTTTTAACTCTTGCTAGCTAATTTTACCCTCTGGGCCTTTATCCCCTTCTTTGCACAAGGTAAGGTATATCCCTTCCTAATGTAGCCAATCCCAATGCGCAAACAAGGATAGGGGAGATGAAAGGAATAAAGATGTAAAATGGTAAGTATGGAGGGAACAGATGATGACCTTTCACAGATCCACCCAATATCAACCCATCCTAAAGGGAAATCAACTTACTATGGCACCATGTCACCCCTCCGGGTATGAACGAGGAAAAGAGCATAATTTCCAAGAAAACATCATGAAATGTTGAAGGATTCAATACAACATATTCAAGAGCTTCAAAAATAAGAGTGATACATACCAGATAACCGAACTCATTACCTCATGGAGAAAGACCCACCGTTACTCCAAGACCAGACCGGTGGGATGGATACTGTTGCAAGTGATAAGTGGATTGAACTGATGAAAAGAGGGGCCCTCTGGGGCCATTCCCAAGTTGTCTAGCTCTAGGTGCTCCATTTTTAGGACCTACGGGCCTTGAGACTTCATATCCTTAGTTATCCCTAGGCTATGGGATAACACCTCCTACTATTATTTATACTAATTCTATCTTTTAAAGAAACTTCTAGAGGAATATATTTCTAGAAGCAAAAACTTCTATTAGGTCTTATTACATTGACTTATTCTCCTTTATTTAATAGGCCTTATTAACTAATTTCGGTCTTTATTACATAGAAAAATTGTACTAACTAATGACCCACGAAGAGCAGTTAGGATCACATCCTAACATGCCCTACCCCTATAAAAGAAGCCTTGTCCTCAAGGATGAAGATGAGGAAATTGTTGGAGTATGGTTGATGGTTCCTAAGTCGCATCCTCTACTGATGTGTCCTTCCAATTTATCATCACTTCCTTGATAGTTCTACCATGAAACCGATGTTCACATGCATAGAGGACGACTTTTGGTTAGAGGAAAAGGGAGCCTTCTTCATCTAATTCATGAAGGATGGTTTGGACCCTACAATTTTGTCCCACCGCTTTCTTTAAACAAAAAACATGGAAGATCGGATGGATTTTGGAAGTAGCTGGAAGGGCCAAATTGTAGGCCATTTAACTAATGTGTTTGATTATCTGAAAGGGGCCATAAAACTTGGGTGCCAACTTGTGATGTCCCTAGGCTTCGAGAGATGTTTGTTTGTAAGGTTGGAGTCTGCAAAAGACCTGATCGCAAGGGTGGTTGGTATACTTTGCAACATTTTATCAATAGAATGGACCTTTGATATGACTAGAATATATGTAGTGACTATAATTGGGCATTTTCCATACACCACTTCATATGGGGTCATTTTAGTGGTTGTATGATATGAAGTATTGTACCACCGTTCGGCTAGGGTAAGCCATTACACCCACTGATGTTGTTTATCAGAAGAAAAAAATCGCAAGTAGGTTTCCAGACATTTGTTGACCACTTCCATTTGGTCATCAGACTGGGGGTGATAGGCAGTGCTCATGTTCAGTTGTGTGCCCTGCAATTTAAACAATTCTTACCAAAATGTGCTAGTGAAAGTCGGGTCACGATAAGACAAAATAGAGGTGGGCATGCCATGCAACTTGAAAATATGATCTGAGAAAACTTGTGCTACCAGTGTTGGTGTGAAAGGGTGGGGTAATGCACAAAAATGAGCATAGTTGGAGAGGAAATCGACCACCACCATGATGACTGACTTGTTCCCAACTTTGGGGAGACCTACTACAAATTCCATGGATATGTCCATCCACATAGAAGATGGAATGGATAGGTTTCATAGCTCCAAGAGGCTTGATGGTTTCACCTTTATTGTGTTGGAAAACCTCACATTTAATGACAAAGAGAAGGATTCCCTTCTTCATGCCTTCCCAGGAAAAAATAATGACAGACACGAGCATAGGTATTTTGAAAGCCAAAGTGGCCCAAAATAGTAGATGCATGCAACTCATTTAAGAGCCACAACTTAAGGGATGAAGACGAAGACAAAACCAAATGATCCATATACCTAAAAATATTATCTTGCCAAGTGTAGTCGAGGGGAGGATTAGGGTCCTCCTGAAGTCTATGAATTATCCTAGACATAGTCGGGTGTGTTAGCCATTCTTTTCATACTTCCTCAATCCAATCTAGAATAGGTAAGGATAAGGAAAAGAGGTACTTGTCCTCCTCATGTTGTCATGACAAGGCATCCTCCACTATATTTTATTTGCCCTTTTTATATATTATTTCATAATCATAACCCAACATTTTGGTCCACCACTTATTTTGTTCTGGGCAGGATAATCACTGCTCTAAAAAATACTTCAAACTATGGTGATCTGTTTTGATCTAAAAACGATGTCACAAAATATATGGCTTCCACGTGTGCACCACATGGAGAATGTCCATCATTTATTTTTCATACATAGATCTACCCAAATTATGGCCACTCAATGCCTGGATAGTAAAGGCCATAGGTCGAACATATTGTGTGAGCACTGCACCAATACCAGTGTCAGAAGCATATGATTCTACCAAAAACATTTTGTTGAATTCAGGAGCTACTAAGACTGGAGTAGTGCACATGACTCACTTTAAATTTGTTAAGGCTTGCTTTGTGGCAGGTGTCCAATGAAATGAATTCTTCTTAATGGTGTACAAGCTTCATGTAGTATCTTGTGAGACCGAGGAAACCTCAGAGGCGCTTTAAGGTTGTGGGTCGCGACCAATCTTGCATAGCTTGTATCTTTTTGGGGTCCACTCTTACCTCATCTCTACCCACAATGTGTCTTGTTATCGCACAACTTGTAGGTTGGGAAAATCTTGATCCAACCACCAAATGGAGATAACTTTGAGAACACCTACCCACTGTCACCCTAGGCAGGTATTCCCATCACTTTAGAGATGATAGAATCACCTCAAGGGGGGGATCTCGATGAACCTAGGGGGATGAGATGGAAAGTGAAGAGATGAAGGAAGGTCCCCCTATAGGTAAATATAGAATATGTGGAAAGGGCTTGGGAAATAATCTAGGTAGTAGCCAATGGTTTCCAAGAGATAAGAACAACTGCAAAGAATGTTGTACCTACCCGAGATACAAGAACAAGAAGAGAATATATGTATAATGTTAGGTGGACAAGAAAGTGAATCTCATTGTCCCTAATTGGAGAAATAAACAACAATTTATATCAGAATGATAATAAGTAATAAAGTTGCTAAATAATTGCTAAAATTCCAACAAATGATGCAAGAGATAAGCTAGATAAAGCTAGTGTAAAACTCAAGTAAGTAAGCATAGGACTTTAGCAATGAAACAAGGTTGTAATAAAAGGTGTTTGTGAAGATATTTTGCAGCCTTATTACTGTCGAAAACAATTTGTTACAACAGTAAATCCAACTATCTAAACTTAGAAAGAATCCACCAAAAAGTTGCGCTAGTCTAAGTAGATTAATCTGGAAACTCTTAGCAACTGTTCACGGTTGAAAAGAAAGTTACGAATGAAAAAGTATTAGGGTTTATGCACCCCTAATGGATATAGATGAATATTTGTAACAACATCAATAATTACTTAGGTAAATATGATTCCATAGTGGCTCAATCAAACATATAGAGCAAAGAATTGAATCCAACTTAGACAACCTCAATATAAAAAATTCACATTAACCAATGCAAGATTTTATTTATCCAATGCAATTATACTAGTTCCTTTATCTATTGGGTTCTGGGGTCAAGTAAATAAAAATTTAAACAATGCTATCTCCTTGGGGGTGTAAACCCTCTTACTCCCCAGGGCAAGCAAATGTTAATCTAGGAGATACTAGGAGGGTGTAAACCCTTTTACTTCTCCTAGTAAAACCCTGTGCAACAAATAAATTCTAGAAAAAAATGATAGATAATGGTGGGGTTGTAAATACTTATACTCCCCAATAAATATAGAAAATCAAACCTATAACTAAGCAATGAAGCATCAACAAGATAAATCCTTACCTAGTTCAAGAAATGACAACATAAACCTCCTTTTACCAAGATAAATCAACCACAAATTCCAAAGAAAAAATCCAAGAGAGGTAGCACACTACTTCTTTCACCAATAGCATAAACAAACCAAGACAAGAGCACAAGAGAGAAGAGGTTTCCCAAGGAGGGCACAACTTTCAGCCAAATACTTCTCACAATGGGAGAGTTATGTTATGAAATGAGATTCACATGATCTCTATTTATACAAAATGTCTAAAACATAGTTTTTCCACTTAATTAGTGTAAAACATAAGATAAGGGGTCAAAAACCCTTATCTTACCCCGTAAACCAAATAATAATATTTAATTTACACTTTTTTCACATTAGAAACCCTAAAATAAGATGATGTCACCCCTTTAGGGAGACATTTTGACACTTGGAGCAGGTCGTTGGAGTTGGGGATGCATGGGTAAGCCTCCAAAGGCCACATTTCATTCATCCAAGCCTCTTCCTCATGGTTCAAAGCCTCCTTCCTTCAAAACGTTTCATGTGTCAATGACCAACACCTCTATCACCACCAAAACCTAGCCCTAGGTGTCGTCAAGCCTCCAAAAGTGATGTTTTTCCTCTCTTAGGCAAGGTGTTTGGGTAATAGGGGATAGGTAAATTCATCCATGATCCGACATATGGGCCCTTGGCATCCAACCTATGGGCTTCAAGCCCCATGAAATCCCAAGCTAGGCCCGTTCCTCCAAAATTGTCCACCAAACAAGGTCCTGCAAAAAAAATAGGCACACCCTCCAAGGATCTCAAGTCAAAATATCATGGAAAGTGAAAACCGCATCTAATAAACAAGGCACCTAAACATGTTCATCAAAACTACCTCATCAAATTAAACAAATGCTCCAAGACCCTATACAATTGACCAAGTTTAGGTATGGGAGGGGTGTCATAAAAGTCATATTGGGTAGACCAAAACCCTCAAGTAGTGGATGCTCCCAAGGATGCCCCTTCAAGGTCATGTAGTGGATGATGAGTTGGATAGGGGAATAAACTTCATAGGTCAATGAGTTTCATGACATACAAGGGCTCGTATTATCTAATTTATGGGTGCCTTTGTGGGGGGTGTGTTGCACCTTCTTCCTCAATGCAACCTTTTTCCAAGCCCATTTATTGTCATTTATTAATTTATTAATGATCCAAACACATGTGCACTCCCAATAGTGAATCCATTAGCTTGGGGGGCAGTAACAAAGTGTCACTTGAAATAAGAGGTCCACAAAGTGCCATAGGGGTAACCATCTAAAGCATTATAACGCACTTGTGTTAGTCTTTCATTCAAGCGGGATATTTATTATGTGTTTGATCTTTTGAAAGCCTTCAATTCTTTTGAGAGAATTAGTTCATCATTCTCAAGACTTGTTTGGGTCAGAATCTAGAAGGTTTTTACTTCAGGCTCTTATCTTTTTCCAGCAACCATCCCCCTAGGCCTTCAGCCCCTTCTTCCCATGAAATGAGGTACATTCCTTTCGTGGGTCACTAAAGTCAAAGGGATTAGAAGAATGAAATGTGATGGGAATCTTCATTGAAATGAGCGGAGAGTGATCAATATGGTAGGGAATTGTATGATGACCCCTCAAGGGACCCCCCAGTTTCATCCATTCCCCAAAAGTTGGCCACTTACTAGGAAATCGATGACACTCACCAAGGTGAAACGGGGTCAAAAGCATAATGTCCAAGCAGGCATTCTATAATCAAAAGCAGCTTAAACACAACACACTTAAATGCCTCAAATATTAGGATGATTACCTTCCACAATACCTTACTTCTACTGCATGGAGGAGGACCCATGTGCCTTCCAAAATGCCCACAAACCCCAACAAACATATCAACTACCCCCATGGGGTCCCACAAACTTTTGGCATTTCATCTCTTGAGGTTAGGGTTTTGGATGTTAGGGATTTTCTCATTTTTTCTTTATGTTAAAAAGGCCTTTGGAGCCTCATTATAATCAGTTTCTTGTGAATGAGCATAGCTGACACATCTCTTCTCAAAGATAAGTTACTACCATTCTAGCTATCTTATGTGCTTTTGCATTTTACAATCTTTTGTATTTCAAACAATCATTAATAGAATCTGAGCTTTAATATATTACTGTGTTCCTTGTCATATCTTTGTGTATTTATTTGTTGTATCTTTGTTATATTTGTGACTTCATATCATTCCCAAAATAATTTGGATCAATGGTTTCAGAGCAGTCTCCTCCTGGTCGTTCTTAGTGCATGTCCCCGATGAGGTCAGGCTATAGAGAGTTGTTGGATTACTGAGAGGGGGGGTGAATCAGTAATAGAGCAATTTGACCATATAATCCAAGTGTTATATCAATGAATCATTATTATCCAATAACTGCAGAGTAAATAAGCAATGAAAAAATGAACAATCATACACATACATAGTACACCAGTGTTTTACGTGGAAACCCAAATCGGGAGAAAACCACGGAATGTTTTTTCTTATATGTCTTGAAGAATTACATTCATTGGAAACACCAACTTCCTTTGTTTTCCAGCTGCAACTGGAAGGAGGCTCCAACCCCC
>ML790038.1:254518-264745 GCA_009831015.1 Picea engelmannii | reverse complement strand
ATAGTGAAAACATCACCTTCGCGCTCCTTAAGGCCCTTCCCCATGTCAGAGATTGGTGGGAGACTTACTGTGATCAACATGTCGAGGATGAGTCTGTAATTTTTGGGCCAGGACCCACTTGGGTGGATTTTGTTGATGCCCTCAAGGAATAATATTACCCTATTGGAAGTTATGATGACCATACACGAGATGGACTACACTGCACCAAGAGATGGGCCAAACAGTGTCAGAGTTAACAAATATTTTCCATACCTTGCGCACCAAGCTAGGTATCAAAGACTCTGAGTGACTTTTGGTCCTAAAATACCATGGTTCTCTACATAGGTACCTCCAAACGGAAATGGAGTTTTTGGACATCTCGTCATTGGGAGTCACTTATCGATATGCTATCAAAATCAAGCAGAAATTTAAGTAGCAAAACAAGAGGGAGTTTAGTCTGCAAAATCGTAACACCCAAATTATGATAAGGGTGGCCCTAAATCCCATGCCAAAGGAATGAGCAAGGATGGAAAACCCTATGATATCCAACCCAAGCCACCAACAAATAAGGGTAAAGGGAACTTAAACAAGGACACCGGAAAGTGGTGCAAGTCCCACAAAATCCCTTGGCACAATATTGATGAATGTCACTCCAAACAATCATTGTTGGCTAAGATGAAAACCTTAGGGTCATATGTTGACTCATAATCTGATTCAAAACCAAAAACGAGAAGATAAATAATTGATGCAAAACTCAATGTCACCATCGCTACCACAAAAGTCCAGCCAGAGGAACTGAAGGAGCCTGAAGAAGGGGAGTGCCTCTTCCACTCACAGATGTGAGTGAAGGGGACCCCACTACATTTCATTGTTGATAGCAATAGCTAGAAGAACCTAATCTCCATAGAGGTTTTCAAGAGGTTGAACCTAACAACGACATCGCATCCTCATCCATACATTCACCAGTTGGCTTAGCCAGGGACGTTGCATCTGCGTCAGCCAACAATGTTGCATACACTATAACATCAAACCCTTCAAAGATGAGGTATTGTGTGATGTTTCCCCCATTGAATTTTTTGATGTTTTGTTAGGCCAACCATATATGTGGAAGTGTCATGTTTTTTATGAATCTAGGTCTCATAGTGTCATTATCACTTTGGGAGATCAACTCTACATGCTACCGGAGGTAGTCCCAAATGTTGTGGTCTCTTTGATCTCTGTGAAGTAGTGAAAACAGGTGGTTTCTAAGACTGGGATATTTTTCCTCTATATGGTTCGATCAGAAGGTCACTACAACCACCAAAATCTTGGCACGGGGTCTCTCTACACAACAGCAATAGGCGGACATAATAATAGAGGAGTGTTGATGCCCATAAGCGCAACGTAATACCCATGCCTACAAATGGGTTGCAATGCCTTATTATTTGTATACATATATATAATAATATACTAGATAGGTGGTGTTATCACTCCAGGAAACTCTCTTAGGCTGTAAGTCAGAGATGCCTAGTAACTTAATCTTTTGGTAACTGTTTTCTCAATAATAAGTGTGGGTTTGGATCAAGTCGGATGATTGAATCATTTCTCACTCAAAATATGCATGAACAAATCTAGATGGACAAGGCTTTCAACCACAAATGTTCAGAGAGTTTACAAATAAAGGGATGTATGGAGAAATAACTATTATATCAGCAGAATCACATATAAAGCATATATGAATGGCCAATTACAATAATCACAGGAATACTTGCAAAGTTTAACTTATGAGTGCAATGATAAGATGATAGTTATCGGGCATAAACAAGCATAACAACATGAATATAATATCTAGGTGCAAGTACATAATAGATAAGAAGATGAAATCTGAACAAGTTATGGCAAAAGAAGCTTGTATTACTTAATATGAAAATGAGAAGTTTGAGTACATAATATGAAAAAGTCTCCAAAGTCGAACCCTTAGTTCCTATTCTACCTTTAGCTTTATAGCTTTACAATGCAGTTTTGAGATCCTGAAAGCATGGATCAAATATGCTAAATATAGAAAGTCAAAATTCAGTTTGCAAAAGATATGGAATGATCCCCAAAAATGAGGTCAATCCCAGATTTCATGGTCTTCATCTCTTGTAGAGTAATGGTGTAGTGCAGAATAGCCTTCCAAGGCTGAGTGATGACTCTTCCAAGAGATACAAATTCGAATTTGTTGAGGTGGGTAAGCATCCTGATTTTCTGCCTTTGTCAAAGGTACCAAAAATGTTTGAAACACCTCTTCTTTCCCTTATCCATCAAAAATAGTTATTGGATCTAACTTGACAATTCAACAAATGTCCATTTGAAGAGGTTCCAAACCATTCTAACTCAAAAAACTTTGATCTGTGCAAAAATTCGGTCATTCTGGCAGTGATAGGCTTTCAGTGGTTAACCTAGAAGGCTCCTGAGTGGATTAACTACCGAAAGCTCTATTTTCGGTGGTTAATGAACAATTTTCTTGTTCGCCTAAACCACCGAAACTTCATCTTTGAGAAAACTTCAAAATTTGCAAAAATGATTACCTTGATTCTTTGCTGAATGTTCAAGGTTTTTTGGACAATGCAGCCCTTGTTCGTGAAGATCTGCAAACTTCAACTGGCTATGTGGAAGGCTCTGGTGTATCTATCATGGTTGTATATAAGTTAGCTAGAGTCTCCAAACCGATTCGATCATGTGCTGGCGATTGAGACTCTTTTAATTTCAACCTCAGAATTCTAAGCTGTCTGTACAGCTTCATGTTCTCCCTTATCAATACCATGTTCATGTCTTTGATCTTGTCATGATTTTCTTTGAGGGTTTGGTTTATTTTGAAAAGATATGCATTTCTTTCAGTCAAGTCTGTATTAGCCCTTTTAATAAATCTTTCCAAGACTTCCATTTCATAGACTTGTTGCAGGAGTTTATTGATTTTTTGTGCCCTAGATGCTTTAGGATTACTTGAAGAGGATTTTTCCACTGGTGGACTGTGTGCCTCTGGAGGGGTTGGTGAAGGTAAATTGGAACAATCGTCTGTAGCTTGTCCAGTCTGTACATTACCCTGTGTCTCTGCTAACTCTTGTTCTGGCTCTGAATCACTATAGGGTAGGTTTAAAGGGTTACTTCCTGCAGCAGGGTCCTTGGACTGCTCACCCTCAAACTGTAACTTTCTTTAGATTCTTTTCTTTTTAACAAAGGATGATTCTATCGGATCTCTTGGTGGTGATATACCCTTCTGTTTTCTATGACTTCTTTTAGGAGTAATAGTCTTCTTAGTGGCAGCCTTTTTACCTTTCTCCTGTTGTTGCCAATCAGTCTGGAATTCATTCCAGAAGAGGAAATAGTTCCAATCTACCTGCCTTTTCTTCAATGACTCTTTGACAATGAGAGTAATGAGTCCTTGATGAGACAATCTGCTTGCCACCTTAGTAGGCTTGGCCTTGACCTATTTAGACATTTTCATGAGGGCTTTGTGCAAGTAAAACGGTAAATTGATGGGAGATCTCCTTGTGAAATGATTTAGAAGTTTGAAGTGGTAGAACATGACTCTGTTGTATCTACCTTCACAGGTGATATAGACAAAGATTGCCTTTAGGAGATATTTCCATTTAGGTTCTAGATAAGACATTGGTATGTCTTTTTTCCATGTAAGATTTTTGTGCAGATGTTGTAGGTAGGACCTAAATTCAATGTTTGAAGGTACCGTTGATTTGAACCAACAATCACCTGTTTTGGGAAGACCTGTGAACTCAGCTATGGCTGCCTCATCAATCACAAACTGCTCCTTTCCCACTGTTTTTGTTCTTCCATCGTATGAGCTAGAAAAAGTCTCGGACACCTGTTGATGAAAATCTGCTAGTTTTTCACAATAGGTATACACTCCATTTTTCTTGAAGAACTTGACCACCTCAGGGTGCGCCTCAAGGTACCAAACTCCATCCAATTCGGCCCTTAGAACTAGCCCTTCTTTCGGCATTAATAAATGCTAATTGTACCTGTGATTAAGGAAGAACTTCATGCCAGGGAGACAGAGACTCTATGATTTAGTATGACAGAGAGTATGACTCATATAAAAGCAAACGAGATAGGGTGACACAGAGTTCAGATCACAAAGCTCAAACACTAACCGAGTTTAGGAAACAGACTGACTGAAAACATGCTGAAAATTTCGAGTTTCGGTGGGATATTCATTTAAACTAAAACAAGATGGGTTTTGAACTTACCTGCTGACTCGACCTGGCTTGATTGGTATGAAAATTGGAATGAGAGTGATTTGTTGGACTCTAACTGCGCTCGACGATCACCATGAGAAATGAGATTATGATCTCTGGATATGCATTTGTTTGATGAAATCACGGGCTCAAGACTGTCTCAATAACTCCCGAATTCAAATTGATAATGAATGGATATTAAATTAGAGATTTATTGGGGTCATAATGGATTGTGTACTCATGACTGGAAATGGTGAGAGGCTACGTGACTAATCATTTCTGTTAATCAGAAAACACGCATGAATTTTTGTATCATCGCCGAGTCTTAATTTTGAAAAGACAAATGCAGTTGAAAGGACAACATGATCTCAATCTTCAGATAGATATAACTAGAACGTGCATACCTTACCACCTTCATGAGCTTTCGGTGGTTATGTTTCCATCATTACGCCAATTGACAACTGGCTCGTGCGAAAGCACGGGCTTTTCATTTTTCCCGTTGAAACCTTTTCGGTAGTTAACCACACTTTTGCTTTTCCCTCTTAACTACCAGGAACAAAGGCTTTTGGTGGTTAATGAGCGCATTTCAGGCTCGCCTAAACCACCGAAACCTGAGATTCTGACTTATTCTTGACCAAACCAAATCAAAAATTCTTTCTGAGCTTATTTACAGAAAATAGACTCTCTAACCTACCTACAAAAATTTAGGAATAAATTTTGGACCACAACCTATCACCTCAAAAGAAAAATTTCCACCAATTTATTTGAGGAGATAATAGGTGGGACCCCATTGTTTAAATCATGGTGAAAATGAAACGTTTCTCTAAATTGCACACATAACAACCTTACGAATCATATTACATTTTGAGAAAAACACACGAACTCGAACAAGTTTTCACATGCAATCAATGATGATAAAGGCTAGAAATTTAAAAGTCAAAGGCAAGTTTTGAAGTGACAATCACTTTTGTTATAACTATTATACATCTATGATTAAAATTCGAACTTCAACTCACACACACATTGGTTATGACATATTGCATTCATGGCATGGTATTGGTTATGCTTGGTAGACAATAGTTATGGTTTATGCAATTGTTTTGCGGTCAATTCGATCCTTGCAAATTGGAGCTTGTTAGAAATGAATATGGGACATATAATGTTATGGTTATGGAATAAAACTATGATATAGGAGAGTTTTTCGTTTCAATTTGGAAAAATGGAAGTGACATGTTGGATTTGACTATGGTTGATTAATGCAAATGATGAAGATTTGGATGTGCTCCATCCTAGCTATGGTTGATTGCAATTAATGAGAGGGCGGAGAAGTGACGTGCATTTATTGCACGCCATTCTTACCCCACCTCAAGATCACCACCCTCACTTTGTCACGCATTTTTGTGTTTCTCTGGTTAGTTTGCATCTGTTTCGCTCAACTATTGGGAGAATAGTGGTGGTCTTTGGTTCAACACTTTCCTCACAGGTATGGTGACTCTTGCCCTTCCATTCATCATTGTAATCACGCTCTGGATAGAATCTCTGTGTTGGCTCTTATAATTCACATACATGGTGTTTTATTTCTGAAAGATACAATTGGTGAATGTATGCTCTTTCTGTGCAAATGATATTGGTTGGCGTCTTGAATATTGAAAGTTGGAATTTGTTTAATGCTCCTTCATGTTGAGGTTATTTTATTATAGTTGTGCCTGGGATGGATGATGGTTATGATTGATCCTTGTTGTTGATATAATTTGTGGAAAATTTATTTTGTTTCCACCCATGTCTCGTGGTAGAATCCTGGAGGGTTTTTTTATGGTAAGCAAAAAAAAAAAAAGACAGTCAGTTTATGGGTTCTTTTAATGTGGTTATTTTTAACTCATGCTCTATTCATGAGAGGTTTGTGGCCCTATCGAGTTGTCATTCCACAGTTTTGAATGTATGCAAAGTTGGGTTTTTACCTGACAGCCACCTTGGAAGCAACTCTGTCAAACCTTGTTGTAAAATTGATGGAGGTTGTGGTTTCACAATACAAACCCTACTTGTTGGATTGTCTCACCCACCTGACTGTTAAGACCCCGTTCTCCCTTGTCATGATTGTTGTAAACTCGAACTTGAGTTTTGAAATGATAATGTGTTGAACTAACAATAGAGATATTTGTTACTTGCATTGAACCTTTCTTCATTGGTTGACTACCTACGAGAGTTTTGGTCAATTTTGAAGGTTGTATAGTGAATAAAAAGAAAAGAAAAAAGGGTTTTGAACCCAGCCTGTCACATAGAAAATACTGAAAGTTGTGATATCATCCTCGTATGTTGAAGATTTTTCGGCTTATGTTACACTCCATTGTGCGCTTGAAGTGGTATGTTCTAAATTGATGGAATGATTATGTTGATAGTCTATCATATGAAGAGAACTCTACAAATAAAAAGAAACAAAATCTTACAGTGGGAAGAAATTCATTATAATGGTTTTGGCTCAGTGATGTTTGGATTCGTTTGACTTTTAGAAAAAATAAAAGGTGACCAGCTAATAGAATAGAGGGTCTTGAACTTGGTCCATTGTACAATAATTAAAATTGGTTGATGTAAATGAGTACATTCGATGGCATGTTTCTTTTCCCAACCCCGTCATGTCTCCTCTACGTGATCTGGATATGGTCGTTGTTAGTTGGAATTGTAAAAAATCTGTCTATAAATTGTGTTGTTGTTCAATCAAATTTGTATGAAGAAAAGGTGGAAATTAAATGGATGAGCTTGACAGTCTCAGAGTTTTTTGGGGGGTTTGATATTCGTCGTGTCTTGAACTTTGAGATTGTCTATAGTTATTTTATTTTTTTTGGAAATCGAGGGTATGTCATTTTTAAAGAACAAATGTTATTCCATATAATGGAACAATATCCATCTCATTTCCAAATCATTATGCCACTTTTCACTTCTTACAAGCCCACCATCTTCCCAAATTCATTTTAACTCCCTATTCTGTTATTTTGAATTGCATTTTAAAAGAAAGAAAAGGAATCGAATGGCTTTTGAAATTTGGAAATGGAAATATTGTTTTTTGGAAGTTGCATCTGTTATTTATTGAACAGTATCCGTTGGTGGTTCCCATCCATGCTAACATGTTTTTCTCATTATAAACCCCCCACTGTTACAGGATAAATTGGTATATGCATACACTAACAGATCTCCCTAGATCCACCTGGATCTAGAACAAAACATAACAAGACATGACTCTTTCCATAAGTTGTAATCATCGAATCTACTACCAAAAAGGAATGAGTGGCATACCTTTATATTTCTTCCTTAGGTCTTTGTTGTTCCTACTTCGCTCCGGTGCTCTTGTGAGATCAGGTCTAAGACAACACAAACCAACCGAAGTGAAGATAGAAAAGTATATTCAATGAAAACCTATGCATATGATCAAGGAGTTATGCAATAAAATAAGAGTGATTTTATGGGAAAGGGACATGCCATTGTATTGTATTAAATGAAAGTAGAAGATATAACCAAATCGCCTTGATGTTGCAAGCTTCCTTTCAGGGGTCCTTGGTTCCAACACACACACTTTCTCTACACTTGCATGAAGAAGATACAGTATGGCTTGATGGAAAAATGGAGGCCTCAAGCTTCAATTCAAACAAGGTTCCTCACACAATTCTTTCATCAAGTCTCCATTCAATCTTGCTTAACCTCTTCCTTGAGAAACCCTTCATTATATAGGAGAATTAGAGATGGTTAAAGGGATGAGGATGATCCCACTAAATATGAGAAGTCAGTAAGATGCCAACCATGCGAATACCAACTCATTTTCTAGAAGATCCTCTTCTAGAACCTTCATAACTTCCTCTTCCTTTTAATCTTTAAAACAGGTTCGCACCCTACCTATAGAGCAGACTGCAAACACCTCATAGGATAGGTATAGGGTTGCTTGTGAGAATCAAGATTCTCACACCCTACAACATAGTCAGCCTGCGAACTCATCTTAAAAATATGTTTTATGGAAGAAGACAACAATCACTTTTCTCAGGCAAAAGGTCCTTATGAGAGCCTGGACACATAAATGTAGAGACACCACCAGAGTGACCAAAATAATGTGTAAAAGAATGCCCCCCAAAGTATGAGGCTAGAACTCGTGACAGCCGAAATACTTTGTAAAATGTGTGTGTGTGTCAGAAACAAGGATCGCACCTAATCGGAAACCTACAAACAATCAAGCATCTACAGAATATAATACCAGTTCTAAGGTAGGTGTTCCCATGCTCAGACCACAAATGAATGAAATCATAAATGTAGGCCATGGCCACCAATCATACATTGTGGATCCATGTCGCCAAAATACTACATAGCCACTAGGAATACACTATGTATCTATGTGATTAGAAGATGCAGATTAGGACATAGCCACACGACATACAAAGTGGATCTATGTGTCAATACAAATCATAAATACTCCAGCACAACCTGGGCCAAAAACGATGAGACCCAGGGTCTTCAATCCCGTCGTCTGAAAAGTACAAATCTAGCCATGTGATTACATGTGTCGAAGTCGAACATGGTAGAAACCACTCGATTACCAGTCATTGATGAATATCGTTAACAAGTGCGAGGAAAATAGCCATTGATGTCAATGACTACCAAGGTACCTAAGTACAATCTGAACGAATGTGAATAGATGAGATGAAGTCGAACACTCGATGGAATCTCTCGATCAGGAACCAATGATGTGAATCCACTATCGAAAGTGAAGAGACCTGCCATTAAGGCATGCAGGTTCTAAGGTACTAAATGATTTCTAAGTCTTATTCTTAGATAATGAGTTGGAGTCGACAGAAAAATACTCGTCACAGGAGGGCCTTGATGTATCCCCCATCAATGACACGAAATAAGTAATAGATTTTGAAGGTCAGTCAAAGTATGAATATGATTTGAAATGGACATAGGGAAGGCCGACATGGTAAGAATGGACAAATACAGATGGCCGACTCAATGGAGGGATTGTTTGGACTTCTCTTGAACATATGAACGACACGACAATGGTCTTGGAAGCATTGAATCAAAGACGACCCAAGATATGACCTTGTAGTAAGTCAGACAAGAGACAAATGGATTTCCCAACCCGGATTCAAATGACGAATAGGGAGTGTCATGTTCAAGAGCGACACTTACTTCCACTAATACAAATACGAAGGTATATCACTTGCCCAAATTTCCCCCACCATTTCTCGTGAGTACCTCTTTATTTTTACACAAGCTTGAGGAGGATAACATATGATTTTTGATATAAGATCATCCTTTGGATGAGTCCCTCGAAGTACATTTAACAAACCCTAGGAATTAGTGGTTAAGTCCCATAAAGGGTCTTTCGATGCTTGTTTAATGAGTCCAAAGATAGAAAACTCGGGGTTTTTCATGTTTTGAGAGTCTAAAAAACACTTAAAGAGAACTCTCCCAGTTCCTTTTTCATAAATTAGTTCGGCGAGATCGAAAAAGTGATAAAATATCGCTCATCGAACATTTTCTTCAAATACTTTTACGAGCATGAAAATAAAAAGATCCCTCGGAAATCTTTTCATTTTTATGGAGCATGAAAAGTGTTGATTAAGGTTGATTGTCATTGATGTCAACCCTTGAAGAAAGACCCATAGCACAAAGGTTTGGATAATGGACCCAATAGTGTTTGATGTAAATATGACTCATTATTGTTTTTTCATGGTAGATAAGAAGTAAATATGGATGAACTCCAAAGTGGTCCCCTTATGGTGAAAGCCCTCACGGGAAGACGCTTTGTGGAGTAAGAGAACCCATGCTTAATTGTGGAATAATGAGGTGAAGGAAAGTGAATTTGTTAGGGAAAATATACTAGATGGATATTTATTGTCATGTCATTTCCAGTGGTATGTGGAATGTCACATAATTCCTCACGGTTAGAGAGTTATGGCCATGAGAAGTTGGAGACCCCAGGTTTGGGTAATGGACCCAAGTTTGTTTGATGGGTAACAGTATGAGTTATGATCTATTTTTAGATAATACTATT
>ML790038.1:229863-242783 GCA_009831015.1 Picea engelmannii | reverse complement strand
CCCTCTTCTAGATCTGTTGGTTCTTCTGGTTGAATTGTTGCGGTCGCGACAATAGCAGTGGGGTCTGCGTCGATGATCTGTCTTTTACCAGTATTTTCATAATCAGATTCTGAATCAGGGTTTGGCTCCTTGTCTTTGATCTCAGCCACCAATGACTGTTTTGAGCGACATTCGTCGGTGTTGTGCCAGGGGCTTTTGTGGAAATCGCACCATTTTCCAGTGTCCTTCTTTGTCTTCCCGTGACCCTTCTTTTCCTATGGCTTGGATTGGTTTTTGGGAGATTGTTTGGTAGGGTTGTCTTTGTCATACTTTAGTTGTTGTGGATTTGTAGAACCAAACTCCTGTTTGTTCTGATGCTTAAATTTCTGCTCGATTTTAACAGCATATCGATAGGCAGCACTGAGTGATGATATGTCCAAAAAATCCATTTCAGTTTGGATGTATCTGTGTAGAGCCCCACGGTATTTCAGAACCAAATTTCGTTCGGAGTCCTTGATACCCAGCTTGGTGCGCAAGGTATGGAAGCTATTGGTGAACTTCGGAACTGATTGGCCCCTCTCTTGTCATAGTGTGGTCCATCTCATGTACTGGTCCTCATAGTTGCCAACAGGGTAATATTGTTCCTTTACCGCATCCACAAAAAAATCTCAAGTGGGCTCGGCTCTGTATATTCCAGACTCCTCTGTGGAACTCTGCTCCCAGTAAGTTTCCCACCAATGTTTGACATGGGGGAGAGCCTTAAGGAGTGCGAAGGTGATATTTTCCTTGTCTGAAAAATTATGAACAGAGAAATAACCTTCTAGCAGATTTAACCATTTATCTAGGGCATCTACATCTACTTGACCTTCAAATACAGGAATATCAAAATTAACCTGTACCTTGAAAGGCGAGGTGCCTCTAAAGTGGCTGCTTGATGAAGATGCACCTGATGCTATCGGTAGGCGTTGAAGGATGTGGGAAAAATTCTCCATCATTTCGTCCCTTTGTCGCGTGAGAGCTTTCTCAAGCAACATACTGATAGGATCGTTTGCTCCATCATTTTTCTTTTCTTCCACCATTGAGGGTTTCTTGGGTGTGCGAGAGTGATTTTCCTCAAGAGAGACAAGCTCGAGACCCAACTTATTATACTCAGACCTCGTTAAGGACATGCATTGAAAAAATGATCAAGAGCAGCCTGCTCTGATACCATTGATCCAGATTATTTTCGGCACGAAATGAGAGCGGAGATATAATAAAGAAATGTACAGAGATATTGCAGATATTCAATAATATAACAGAAATGTATCAGAGACACAACCATAAACACAGATATATAGTAATACACGATTTCTATTAATCAGATAAATGTACAGAGACTGTAAAAATACAGAGTGAAAGACTCTCTAGAATGGTGGCAGCTTATCTCTGAGAAGAGATGTGACAGCTACTCGCATTCACAAGAAGATGATTACAATGAGGGTCTGAAGGCCCTTTTACAATAAATGGGAATGCCAAAAGTCCTAGACATCCAAAAACCTAACCCTGGGAGATGAAGCACCAAAAGTCATGTGAGCCCCGTTTGGGTAAGTTGGTGCATCAACTTCCCGGGGTCGTAACTTTTGCATACGATCTCCGTTTTAGGTGTATGATAGCTCGTTGGAAAGATCTATCTGAGGCCTAAAACACTCAAGACAAAATAGCATCGTTAGATGCTATTTTGTGAGAGAAACATACCCAAAAAAACATCGTTTAGGGCCTCAAAATGGCCCCAGAAGTTCAGGACCCGAAAAAACTGCTAAAAATAGTAAATTACCAAAATTGCCAGAAACATGTTTTGGGTCAGTTGGAGAAGGTGGGTGGCCAATGATATCCACCTGGATCAGAGGGCCAAAAAATGGATTTTTGTGCAAGTTTTTACTCAATAATAAATTATTCAAGAGGTTAAAAAGAGTTGTTAACTTCCTTCTCATGGCTCCATTGCAGGTATTGATCATCACGATGTTGGAATGGAGGGAAAGGGAACATGAGGAGGATGATTCCATTGTAGAAAATTATCTGCGTACAGTTGTTGCCCTTCGGGAATGTGGGCTTTTAAAAATTTTCAGGATCCCGGGCATGATATCCCAACTCAAGTTGTTAGAGTACCTGGTCCACATGTGGGATGTGGATCAACAGTTATTTCATGTAGGGGTCCACACGCTATCACTAGATATCGAGGATATCTATTTTCTGACGGGGTTGTCATGACGTGGATCCCATGCGACTCTAATTGGAGGTAGGGGTGGTGGAATTCCTATGAGTGGGTATGTTCACCGACATTGTATTCCTAAGGTGAAGAGAAGCAAGGGTAATGTTGGCATTTGGGGGGTCCAAGAATTGACCCTACGGACTATCTTATTTACCATTGCACACATGGCTAGGAGCGCGGCTTCGCACATGTATCTCCAGAGCTATTTCTAATATGCAATAGAGTGCATAGAGCCTTGGGTTTTCAACTGGTCGGATGCGGTTCTCCGTAGTATGAAGAGGTAGCTGACAAAGTGCATAAGGGGTGACTTGAAGCAGTTCGAGTACAGGTCACTTTTGGTGTCATTCTTCCTTGAGAGGGTCCCACTGCTGTGACTACAGGTAGATTGGGGTTTACAGGCCCCATAGGATCTGAGGATGCTGAGGTGGTCTAACCTCATGGCTCGGCACGTAGCAGGGCCTATAATCAAATATAATGATTCATTTTTTGACTGGTTGAGGCCCCAAATGTTGATGATCGATGACTACGCATATGTCAGTTTGGATTTCTGAGGAGATCCATATTTGGTCCTGTTATCGCACAGTTTGTAGGAAGGGTTTAGGTTAGCTTGAATCAAGGCTTCAAACTAGCATAACAGGAGCTTCCCCACCCACTGTCACCTCGATGGGGAGATCTTTCTATTTAGGATGGCTAGTCCAAGGGAGACGTCCCTAGTAATCTGGGTTTCTGAAGGGGATAAAGGGCTAATGGATCAAGATAAGGATTCCCTTTCACAGATTACTGCCAAGAAGGAGATAGTCAAATAAGATATTCCACTCATAAGGCCACCTGTTTGCGAGACAAGACAAATAAAACTAAAATGTGCTGCAGTGGTTAGTACTTCAAATATTAATGACTATCTTCAACATATATATGAGCAATGATCAAATGTAATTATTGACGAAGTCAATGATTACTAAACAAAGACAAATGACTTATAGCACTTCTTCAATAAATACATAAGAGATATGGGAAATTCAATGTATAAGATCAAAACCTCGTATTATATCACAATGAAATTCACATCATAAATCTGCTCATATAGATATTATTGTTGCGTCACAAGTGCAGAATTAGGGTGACGTCAACCCTAATAATAGGTCAAAACTGAAAGACAATGAGTGGAACGTTTTATCAAATAATCTTGCAAATGTAATTAATGACTCAAAGTCTATCAAATGAGGTGATAAATGTCACAACGTCTCAGGCCAAGCAAAGATCAAACAAGAGTGTGACGTCACCTATAATGTTGTTGTTGTCACTATGACATCAGCCCTAGGTTTAGGTTAGTTTGAGAGGAAAAGAGGTAAACATTTTTCAATCTAAACCAATGAAAATATTTAGTACCTCTATGGCTATCAAGGGGTTACCTAGCCGCAACTTTGGAGCAAACAAGAGTTCAAAAGAGCTAAGACGTCACCCTAGGGTTAGGGTTAGTAAATCTGCTAGGGTTAGACGCTAAGTTAGTTAGGGTTTCAAATAAAAAAGGATTTTGAAAGAGTATTTAAGCACAAAAACTGAAAGTTGTACTTCTATACTAGTGCCTTGGGTTAATGGAGTCAAATGGAGAGAAGCTAATGGCTTGGAGAAATTCAAACCTAAGGACAAGAGGATTAGGTTTAATGGTGTTGCTATGGCAGGGCCACTAAATCCAAAACCCTAAGAAGAGAAGGCTTATTTAGGTGTAGCTAAGGCTAGGCCTAAGGCTCCTTATTCTTTCCTTAAGACTCTTTTGGCAAAATGGCTAAATAATAAACACAAATCTATGGCTGAAAAGTGTTGTTCAAAGACAAGGCTTTTCAAAACCCTAGAAGTAAACCCTAGGTGTAAAATAAATTAGGCCTAGGACACCTTCTTTCTTTAATTTATGTTCAAAACTAACTCAAGAAAAGAGAATGGCTAGGCTAAACCCTCTCTAATCAAATGGCTAAAAAGCTTTTACCATGGGGGCATGAAGCCACAACCTACTTCTGTGTCGGTTCCCTGGGGTTTTAAAGATTAAGCAAATACTAGCAATGTAACCATACAAGTAAGCAATTCTACCTACAACCATTCATTAAAGAAGTTTTGCATGCAAAATGTACTTACAAATTCATGAAGAAGCCAAATCAAACCCTAGTTGTAAACCTTCCAATGATAAATAGCACCATGCACATGCCAAAAGATAATCCTCCAAGATGTAGCGCTTCAACTCCAAGAGATAAGAACAACCAAGAAAAAGACTAGAAAGTATCTCTCACAAGAGAGAAAATTGTGTTATGTCCAAATGAGGGTAAAACATCCTCAATATATATGATCCTCATGACCTTTAATTAACAAAATAGGTCATCAAAATAGCCGACAAGGCTGACTTTACAATATTCAATCATTTGTCACTTTAAATGCCAAAAATGTCAAAATAGAGCTAAAATGGGAGACGTCAAGCCCCTCTAGGGGAGACGTTGCCCCTTTCGGGGGAAAATCATCATCCAAGGAGCAAAATGTTGGCCCCTCTGGGCCTCCTACAAGCTGCCACATGTGCCACAGGGTACAAACACGCTGCCACATCCTCCAGGAAACATCCAGTCTACCCTGGTGGCGTCCTGCCCATCAAAGCCATCATACTACCTGCAGGGGCTGATCCCCCATAGGTCAATCTCTGCCAAAACGTCCTGATGAGGGCATCCTTCTTCTTCTCCATGCAAGGGCTTGTCACAACTCTGTCCTACCTCTGCCATCCTGGCAACCATCTGATGGGATCTTCAGTCCCATGGAGGTCTGAGCTAATCATCTCCCCATGTGCACCGATCCTCTGGTACCTGTCCGTTGGGCATGGTCCTGCACATCAAAAACTATGCCCTCCATGGGCTCATCAATCCTAGACATCATAGAAATGTAAATCATATCTCATCATTAAAGTTATCAAACATATGCATGAAATCCCTAACAAATCATCTAAAAGCTCAAAGACATTACACAGATCTACTATGCAAAGCCGAGGAAACCAAGAGAACAACCTATTGGGTTAATACCCACAAGAGATGGAAATTTTCCTCTAAGGATCATTCAATCCATGTGTAATGAGATGACATGGTTTTAGGGATATCTAGTCATAGTCAGACCAAGGGCTGGTGTTGTCTGTGGGTGCCTTTCTAGGAGGCGAGCTGTACCCGTCATGGATGCATTTTTTCCAAACCCTTTATTGCCTTATCTTTATTTTATTTATTTTTTACTACAAGCTCTGACGAAGAGGACACTGCCTTGGCTTGGTGGCCAGAGCTGACAGCGTTACCCACTAGTATCTTCGCAGAAATGAGAAGGTTGGCTCACGATGAGACCCCCTTTCCTTTGGCCATGCAACCAAAGGTCACTGCCCTGGTTTGGTGACCAGATAGTGGCAATGTCATACTGNTGGTTAGGTCTTGCATTTATTTATTTAATCATTTTTCTTAGGGTCCCTTAGTTTCTTATTGAGAGGATTTTTATTGCCTTCTCGGGGATCCCCTGGGCGAAGCATCTCTAGGTTTTCTTTTCCTATGGATTTTATCTTTTACCAGCTGCTTTTACCTCCTGGGCCTTTAACCCCTTCTTCCCACAAGACAAGATGTACACTGGAAGGTCATCCTAATGGCCAGACTAGGGGAATGGGATGGATGAGCGGGGTATAAGATGAAAAGGTGATGAGATGATGGGAGCGGACGATGGCTCTGCAAACCCCCCTTGGTGGCTAACCAAAACCCATGAATACCGACTTGCCAAGTTGCCCCATCAATCACCCCAACAATGGTCAAGTGGATTAGTGTAAGATCCAGGCAGTCATCCAAAATGAAAGGAACCTAATGCATATATAAGAAGGTTATAACGATCAAATACGACACATACCATGATACCTCGGACCAATTACCTCATGGAGAAAGAGTCCTCTCCAATGCAAGCCCAAGTCAGTAGTGATGGAGGATGCTACTGATGACAGGACAAAGCTGGCTGAGAAGAAGAAAGATGGGCCCTCCAGGGCCATGCTCAACTCAATCTGGTCTCGATACTCCATGTCTAGGACCATGTGGGCCTCGAGACATGATATCCTAGTTATCCCTAGATATCGGGGATAACATCTGGCTCCAACTCAGGGACATGCACTAACTGTAGAGCGTATGATAACCTCAACAATCTCTGGCGTAGACCTGTGACCTGCTCACACTCGACAAAAGGGCATCAACGACAAAATACGGGGTGGTATTGCCACCCCGTAAAGCAATATCATATACATAGCAAATGTGCATATAAGGCAGTAAGTAAATGTGCATATAAGGCAGCAAAAATAAGAAACAAACAAGATGCATATGTAAAAGAAATCAAACAATGTGGTATAATACACGGAAGTGAATACTTGCCTGGATGATCACGTGTCTGGAGGGTAGTAACGCTTTATGTGCAAAGCGTTTACTGGTAATTTCAATATTTCTCCTTCCATTGTTTCCAGGTTGTAGGAATTTATACCTGCACAACTTTTGATTTTGTAGGGGCCTCCCCACAGGCTGTCAAATTTCTTATGCATTCCAAGTTTCTCTTTCCTCTTGTCCCATAAAAGAACAAGATCTCCTTCAGCAAAATTCTTACCCCTGGCTTTGTGATCAAAAGTGTTCTTTACTTTCTCTTGGTTCTTCACCATCTGACCCAATGCATTTCTTCGAGTTTCGTCTAATTCTATCAGCCGGTTTATTCTCCCTTGGATCGCCTCTTCATCCGTGTCATATTGTTGTACAAATCGAAGAATGGGTATTTGGAGATTCACAGGGAGTTTTGCTTCAAGTCCATACACCAGCTCAAAAGGAGTTTTTCCTGTGGATGTCTTTGTCGTTATTCGATCCTCCCAGACTGCATACTTTAGTTTTCTATCCCATGACTTCTTATTTTCTTCAACCACCTTTTTGAGAATATTCATAAGATTTTTATTGGTTGATTCTGCTAGCCCGTTTCCTTGTGGATAGTAATTCGAGGAATGAGACAGGGTAATGCCATATTTGAAACAAAAATCTACCAGAGCGTAGGAACTGAAAACCTTGGCATTATCTGTAGTGATCTTGGAAGGTATTCCAAACCTTGTTATGATCCGATCTTCCAAGAAATTCATAACAACTTCTTTAGTGGCTTTCTTCGTAGGAATTGATTCAACCCATCTGGTGAAATAGTCTGTAGCGGTCAAAATCCATTGGTATCCATTACTCGAGTTGTCCTTAAATTCACCAATGAAATCCAGGCCCCACTGCTGAAAAGGTGCTTCTACTACCACTGGTTTCAAAGGTTGGGATGGGAGCTTTGGTTTGCCTGTGAAGAATTGGCAAGGTTGGTAGGACCGAACGTGCTGATAAGCATCTGAGAATAGGGTCGGCCAATAATACCCTTCTCTCAAAAAATTTTGGGCAGTGGTACGTGCAGAAAAATGCCCACCACAGTATCCAGAGTGTAACTCCTTCAAGATCTTCTTTGCCTCATCCTTGTTCATGCATTGAAGTATGACACCGTCAGGGTTTTTCCATCCAAGTCCATCCTCTGTTAAACAATACTTCATGGATTTCAATCTAAAATCTCTTCTCTTGTGGTCCACCAGATGATCAGGACATGTCAAGTTCTTTAAGTAATAAATTATGTCAGAATACCATTCATCATGTTCCAATTCACTGGTTATTACATTTACCTGCTCGCTTTCACCGATTTGTATAGCTTCTTGATTGCTTTCAGTGAGCATTTGGGCCAAACCTTGTCCTTTAACTATCTTGGTGGGTTTTATTTCTAAGTCGTATTCTTGTATTTTTGAAACCCACTTTCCTCTGGTGCCCATACAGTCTTGCTGTGACAAGACATCCTTCACAGCTGGGTATGGGACATAAGCCTTGATCTTGTTATAACCGACATAATCTCTGAAATGCTGGAGGGACTTGACCAAAGCATAAGCTTGATTTTCCATGATGGTGTAGTTTAATTCTGAATCTCTTAGGACCTTGCTTATAAAATCCACGGGATGTTCGAAGTTTTCAGCATCCTTCTGCTTTAATACCCCTGTAATGGTGTCCTGGGACGCAAATGAGAAAATGATGAAATCTCGTGAAAAATCAGGACTGATTAGAATGGGGGCTTGAGAAATAGCATTCTTGATATCTTCAAAATATCTGTCGACCTCTTTTCCCCATCTGAAAGCAACATCCTTCTTCAGCAAAGCACTCAAAGGTTTTATCCTTTCTGCAAAGTTAGGTACAAATCTACGAATGAAGTTGATCTTTCCAAGAAAGGACTGCAAGGCCTTTTTTTTTACTGGGGGATGGACATCCTTTATTGATTGGACTCTTTCAGGGTCAATGGAAACTCCTCCTGATGAATCCACATGTCCCAGCAATTTTCCTTCGTCAATCCTGAAAATAGACTTTTTAGGGTTTAGTGAAATGCCATACTCCCTGCATCGCAAAAAAACAGTTCTAAGATGGGAAAGGTGATCTTTCCTTTCCTTGGACACCACTGTGAGATCATCCTGATAGATTTCTATGATCTTTTGTATGAGGTCTCTAAAGGCATAGTCCATTTCTCTTTGAAAAGTTTCACCTGCATTCATAAGACCAAATGGAATTCTTAAGTACATAAAAGTTCCCCAGGGCGTAGTAAATGCAGTCTTGAGCTGATCCTCCCTTTTGAGTAAAACTTGGTTGTATCCCAAGAATCCATCCAACATTGACATCACTCCTGCCCCTGTGACTCGTTGGAGTAGGTGTTGCATGTTCGGGAGAGGATAATTGTCCTTTAATGACATCTGGTTGATATTGCGGAAGTCAACACAAAGGCGGATGTCTCCATTCTTCTTCCGAACAACCACCAGATTTGACATCCAAGAAGAATACCTAATAGGGGCTATGATACCTGCGTCAACCATCTTCTGGAGTTCCTTTTGTATTTTTCCTGCCAACTTCGGGTTGATATGCCTCAAATTTTTTCGAAAAGGTTTGGCTCCCTCGATCAAAGGTATAGCATGCTGGATAACGTCTCCTCTATAGGCCTTCAGTTCATCGTAGTTCCTGGCAAAGATATCTCTGAATTCTCTGATGAGGTTAAGTATTGCCTTCCTCTCTTTCTCGGTATTCCCTTTTCCTATCTTGACTGCTCTTGGATCCATTTCAGTACCGATATTGAACTCCAAGGCTTCCTCAGCTTGTTTGTTAGTTCTTCTTCCTTTGAAAACATCATGTCTGTCAAAAAGATTTTCCAGAGGGATGCACCCTTTCGGCAAGGTGTTGTTTTGCAGGTTGATGACTTCCAAGTCCATAGATTCAGCCAGGAAATTTATTTGTGTATCTGTGAATTCTTTGTTGTTCTCCATGAATCTGATAATCTGATCATCATCTTCAAAAACTTGCCAATGCTCCAAATTTTCGGGAATAGAAGGTCTAAAGAGGACCTCCATCTTGCACTGATCATGAAGAGGTCCTTCGCAAGGCTGCAAAGTGGATGCTGAAACAGCCAGAGCGTCTGCTACATGGTTATTTTCTCGAGGAACAGCTTCAAGTGATATCATTTTGAAAGTCTTTGAAACATTTTGGGCCATATCTTGATACTTCTTTAACTTCTCATTCTTAGTCGCAAACCTCATTAGAACCTGTGAGACGATGAGGTCCGAATCACCCTTTACTTCCAGGATTGTAGCCCCTTTGTCAATGGCCAGGTTGAGTCCCAGAATAAGGGCTTCATATTCAGCCACATTGTTCGTGCAATTAAATTCCAATCTATAAGAGCGATAGAAAACCTCACCTGAAGGGGCTATCAAGACTACTCCTGCACCTGACCCATTGCTCGAGCGTGAGCCGTCAAATTCCAGCGTCCAGATTCCTTCTATTTCCTCTACTGTGTCCATATCCAATTTTCCTTCTTGAATGAACCAGTCACTCAAGCTGTTGTTAATGCACAGAAGTTGGTCATCTACTTCATCAGGGTCTTCAACTAGTGAACCAACAAAAGGTTCACTGCAAACAATATAATTTCCTCCTTCAGGATGAGGGATGACAGCTTCAGATTGCTCCCTGTGAATGCTTCCACCCAAATGTGAAATGAGCTCATCACAAATGATAATCCCAAATTTATTAATATCACCAACAATAAACACATTAATCCGAAAAGGAGCGTCAGGAAAAGAATCAAAAGCCACCTCAAGATCTTTAATGGCTCCCCTCACAAAATTATCCTTGGTATTAATCTGTAAAATTTTCAGGCCCAATTGTTGCATAACCTCTTCTGTCATTATGTTGGATTTGGCTCTCGGATGTAGAAGACAATTGTGAAGGAGAAGATCATTTACTCGGAGAGAGACATAAAAGGGTTTGAAATCACGTTTCTTTAGAGTTGGATCTCCCACTTGGTTGATGAAGAGAGAGATGTCTTGTACATGATTTGGATCCAATTCCTTAGATGTATCACAAACTTCATCTTCCGGATGAGTCTTCTTTAGAGGAGGCTCCTGAGAAGAAGTATTACTCTGAGAAAGGCTCCATTTCCTCTTGGTAGGAGCTAATTCAACTTGGAGGACCCCCGGATTTTCAGGCTCCGGCATAGGCTCATCATCTGAATCCCACAGTTCACAATACATATTTCTTTCTTCAATAAAGTCATCAAAATCAAGGCTTCTTTCAATCTGAAAATCCATTTCTTGTGCTTCCTCCAGGGTTGTTGGTGATCGTTCCTTGACTCTGAATTGCGAATTTCCTTCCAAAGAGGACAAGTAGTGATCAATGATAGCTTGCTCTGAACCAACCTTTGATCGAATCTTCTTGAGGGATAGATTAAATATATCAGTAAACTCTCTTATACTTTCACAAGGTCCTTTGCAAATGTCGGAGTATTGAGGAAAAAGATCCTTCGGATTTTCTTTGTCGCACCACCTCACTTTGAAGGCCTTTTGCAACTCTTCAATGTTTTTTATGCTCTTTTTAGGAACTTGATCAATCCATCCCTTCGCTTTTTCAATAAGAGAGCTTGCAAAGAGTTTCATGAAAAGGTCAGGGTGATGTTGACCATCCAGGTGAAAATCAAAACTATCACAAAATTGGGTCCAATGTGGATTTCCAGAAGTTTCTTTTCCATAAAAGAAAGGTAACCATGAGTATGCATCTGCAGGGACATTATGTTCTCCACCTAGGATGTTGCTGAAATCAAAGCAGTTATAACTCTCTGGGTGAGACCACTTATGAGGATCTGGATTGACAGGGGGCGGAGGATTTGTTGTAGTATTGGTTGTGGTCATGATAGTGGGATTTGAATAGATCTTTCCACTACAAGTAATCATTTTCAAAGGAAGTCTTTTTCCAAAGAGTGACTTGACAATAGGTGAGTTAGCAGGAGGCTTCCTTCTGAAATTTAGAGGAGGGTTATTGTACCTCCTTCTCATTTGTGGAGTCGCCAGATAGTTTTCTTGAAACTACCAAAGAAATAGGGGGAAAAGGTAGTGGAGTCACCAGGTAAGCTTACAAGAAAGTTCTGAGGCAAGGCTTACCAAAGATATGTCGTTGAGAAAGGTAGACTCAGTGTTCCCCGGAAACGGAGCCAAAATGTTATCGCACAGTTTGTAGGAAGGGTTTAGGTTAGCTTGAGTCAAGGCTTCAAACTGGCATAACAGGAGCTTCCCCACCCATTGTCACCTCTATGGGGAGCTCTTTCTATTTAGGATGGCTAGTCCAAGCGAGACTTCCTTAGTAATCTGGGTTTCTGAAGGGGATAAAGGGCTAATGGATCAAGATAAGGATTCCCTTTCATAGATTACTGCCAAGAAGGAGATAGTCAAAGAAGATATTCCACTCATAAGGGCACCTGTTTGCGATACAAGACAAATAAAACTAAAATGTGTTGTAGTGGTTAGTACTTCAAATATTAATGACTATCTTCAACATATATATGAGCAATGATCAAATGTAATTATTGACGAAGTCAATGATTACTAAACAAAGACAAATGACTTATAGCACTTCTTCAATAAATACATAAGAGATATGGGCAATTCAATGTATAAGATCAAAACCTTGTATTATATCACAATGCAATTCACATCATAAATCTGCTCATATAGATATTATTGTTGTGTCACAAGTGCATAATTAGGGTGACGTCAGCCCTAATAATAGGTCAAAACTGAAAGACAATGACTGGAACGTTTTATCAAATAAGCTTGCAAATGTAATTAATGACTCAAAGTCTATCAAATGAGGTGATAAATGTCACAACGTCTCAGGCCAAGCAAAGATCAAACAAGAGTGTGACGTCACCTATAATGTTGTTGCTGTCACTATGACGTCAGCGCTAGGTTTAGGTTAGTTTGAGAGGCAAAGAGGTAAATGTTTTTCAATCTAAACCAATGAAAATATTTAGTACCTCTATGGCTATCAAGGGGTGACCTAGCCGCAACTTTGGAGCAAACAAGAGTTCAAAAGAGCTAAGACGTCACCGTAGGGTTAGGGTTAGTAAATCTGCTAGGGTTAGACGCTAGGTTAGTTAGGGTTTCAAATAAAAAAGGAGTTTGAAAGAGTATTTAAGCACAAAAACTGAAAGTTGTACTTCTAGACTAGTGCCTTGGGTTAATGGAGTCAAATGGAGAGAAGCTAATGGCTTGGAGAAATTCAAACCTAAGGACAAGAGGATTAGGTTTAAT
>ML790038.1:216818-229528 GCA_009831015.1 Picea engelmannii | reverse complement strand
TTTGCATGCAAAATGTACTTACAAATTCATGAAGAAGCCAAATCAAACCCTAGTTGTAAACCTTCCAATGATAAATAGCACCATGCACATGCCAAAAGATAATCCTCCAAGATGTAGCGCTTCAACTCCAAGAGATAAGAACATCCAAGAAAAATACTAGAAAGTATCTCTCACAAGAGAGCAAATTGTGTTATGTCCAAATGAGGGTAAAACATCCTCAATATATATGATCCTCATGACCTTTAATTAACAAAATAGGTCATCAAAACAGCTGACAAGGATGACTTTACAATATTCAATCATTTGTCACTTTAAATGCCAAAAATGTCAAAATAGAGCTAAAATGGGAGACGTCAAGCCCCTCTAGGGGAGACGTTGGCCCTTTCGGGGAAAAATCAGTATCCAAGGAGCAAAGCGTTGGCCCCTCTGGGCCTCCTGCAAGCTGCCACATGTGCCACAGGGTACAAACACGCTACCACATCCTTCAGGAAATGTCCAGTCTGCCCTGGTGGCATCTTGCCCATCAAAGCCATCATACTACCTACAGGGGTTGATTCCCCCATAGGTCAATCTCTGCCAAAACGTCCTGATGAGGGCATCCTTCTTCTTCTCCATGCAAGGGCTTGTCACAACTCTGTCTTGCCTCTGCCATCCCAACAACCATCTGATGGGCTCTTCAGCCCCATGGAGGTCCGAGCTAATCATCTCCCCATGTGCACCGATCCTCTGATACCTGTCCGTCGGGCATGGTCCTACACATCAAAAACTACGCCCTCCATGGGCTCATCATTCCTAGACATCATAGCAATGTAAATCATATCTCATCATTAAAGTTATCAAACATATGCATGAAATCCCTAACAAATCATCTAAAAGCTTAAAGACATTACACAGATCTACTATGCAAAGTCGAGGAAACCAAGAGAACAACCTATTGGGCTAATACCCACAAGAGATGGAAAGTTTCCTCAAAGGATCATTCAATCCATGTGTAATGAGATGATATGGTTTTAGGGATGTCCAGTCATAGTCAGACCAAGGAATGGTGTTGTTTGTGGGTGCCTTTGTAGGAGGCGAGTTGTACCCGTCATGGATGCAATTTTTCCAAACCCTTTATTGCCTTATCTTTCTTTTATTTCTTTTTACTACAAGCTCTGACGAAGAGGACACTGCCTTGGCTTGGTGGCCAGAGCTGACAGCGTTACCCACTAGTATCTTCGCAGAAATGGGAAGGTTGGCTCGTGATGAGACCCCCTTTCCTTTGGCCATGCAACCAAAGGTCACTGTTCTGGTTTGGTGACCAGATAGTGGCAATGTCATACTGCTAAATGCCTATGAACATAATGGGACGGCTCGTGATGAGACCTCCCATCCTCTTGGTTAGGTCTTGCATTTATTTATTTAATCATTTTTCTTAGGGTCCCTTAGTTTCTTATCGAGAGGCTTTTTATTGCCTTCTCGGGGATCCCCTGGGCGAAGCATCTCTAGGTTTTCTTTTCCTATGGATTTTATATTTTACCAGCTACTTTTACCTCCTAGGCCTTTAGCCCCTTCTTCCCACAAGACAAGATGTACCATGGAAGGTCATCCTAATGGCCAGACTATGGGAATGGGATGGATGAGCGAGGTATAAGATGAAAAGGTGATGAGATGATGGGAGCGGACGATGTCTCTACAAACCCCCCTTGGTGGCTAACCAAAACCCATGAATACCGGCTTGCCAAGTTGCCCCATCAATCACCCCAACAATTGTCAAGTGGATTAGTGTAAGATCCAGGCAGTCATCCGAAATGAAAGGAACCTAATGCATATATAAGAAGGTTTTAACGATCAAATACGACACATACCATGATACCTCGGACCAATTACCTCATGGAGCAAGAGTCCTCTCTGATGCAAGCCCAGGATGGTAGTGATGGAAGCTGCTACTGCTGACAGGACAAAGCTGGCCGAGAAGAAGAAAGATGCGCCCTCCAGGGCCATGCTCAAGTCAATCCACTCTCGGTACTCCATGTCTAGGACCATGTGGGCCTCAAGACATGATCTCCTAGTTATCCCTAGATATCGGGGATAACAGGTCCTTCCTGAGGACACTTAGTGGGGTGACTTAGTTGAGAAGTACACATTTTGTTCTTTTTAAATGTTTTTGCAAATTTTATTATATAAAATGTTTTTATGTCTATCTAAGGACTAATAAAAAATTTCTTTTGATGACACAGATGTGGTTCCATATCAACCTCCAGGAACGTCTCCAATTCAGAGACGGGGAGAAGTGTCTCAAGTGGCAAGATGGGATGTTGAAGACTATGAAACAGTTGAACAGAACATAGAGGGACTGACTGTCGATGTTCCGGACATCACTATTGAAGAGATCCCAAGACGTTATCAGCGCCATACTGTGGGTGTGTCTGAGTCTCTCAGTCGACTGATCTATAGGGTAGCCCATGCAGTTGTATGTTACCGTGAGCGTCATCCATGATGCTATTTTGTAGAATCCATGGGCTTCATATATTTTGATATTTTGGTCTTGGACNTATATATATATATATATATATATATATATATATATATATATATATATATATATATATGTACATATGTATTCGGCTTCTACCGACTTATTTTGCTTTGTATAATACATGTGATGTGTTATAGGTTTTATAAATGTCTCAAATGTCTGTCTAACACATAATTATCTAAAGCATCAGTCAATGTATTTAGACATCTAGGAATGTGTTGGTATTCGATATAATCAAAATAACGTTCCAAGAGGCGAATTCGTATATATACTCGTAATAAAGTAGGACTTCGAATAGAATAGACATTACTTAAATGTAGCACTACTAGCTGTGAATCGAGTCGTATAACCAGGTGGCGGATACCAAGCGAAATAGCATCAATCAGCAATTCAATGACGGTGCTATATTCTGCGATATTATTGGTCGCACGACTGAGGAAAACACCTCGTAGACTGATGAGTTCGTTTGTAGGTGCGTAAATTGCCCATGCAACAGAAGCTAAGTTCTAAGTACTATGACTAGCGCCATTGGAGAAGCCAATGAGGGGTAGTGAAGATTCTGACATCTGGAAACCAAGCACAATGCAAGGTAAGTGGTCGAGGGAAAAAACCAAAAAACGAAAAAGCACACTAAAGTAACACACAAAAAGTATGATACAATAAAATACAAGCACTCATGCACAAATGATCTAAGCATAGTACTTATTTAAGTAAATCCCATTTATGGGTTCATTCAAAGGGATACCATCATAGTCCACTAACTCGTAGGCTCCTTTTTCCAACACCTGTCTGACGATATAAGGGCCTCACCACATAGCCTCAAATTTTTCGGCTCCTAGCAAATCTCGATCTTGTTCATAAAGGAGAACCAGGTCACCTTCAGAGAAAATGTGTGGATTGACATGCTTGTCATATTAGGCTTTGATGCATTTCTTTTGGGTTTCTATAACTAGGTTGGCATCACGACGAGTTTCTTCTAGTTGCATAAGATACAACAGATGTTCTTCTTCAGCAGAAGTGTTCGAGAGAAGTTCAACAACTAGCTTTAGAGACAGTATCTCACATTCAATCGACAAGATGGCTTCGAGACCATAGACTAACTGGAAAGGTGTAAACCCGGTATCAGACTTGACGGATGTTCGGTAAGACCACAATGTTGAAAACAACATCATGTGCCAACTCGTTTTGTGAATCCCTACCATCCATCGAAGCATGGTAATGACGACTTTGTTTATTGCTTCAACTTGGATGTTGGCCTATAGGGTGTTGCATTTTCATGGCGAAGACCCAAATTTTCAGTGAGTTCTAACATCATGAAGTTTCTAAAGTGGTTATTGTGATCAGTAACGATAGCTTGAGGAACACCAAATTGAGCAATGATGTGATTGAATATGAATAGTGTTGCAGTCTTTTTGGTATTGTTGAATGTCGGCATCACCTCAGCCCATTTCGTAAAATAATCTATGACTACAATAATGTATCCATGCCCTCTGGATGAGTGAGGGTGACATGTCATGAAATTGATACCCAATTTTGCAAAAGGTCCAATGGAGACTACAGGGTGTAGGGGAGCAAGGTGTGATCATATTTTGTTGTTGTAGGTTTGGCAAGCGTGGCATTTTTGGACAGCAATAATACAATCGTTGAATAAACAAGGCCAAAAATACCCTGCTCGTAAGATCTTCTGGGAAATAGCATACCCAGACATGTGACCACCACATGCTCCAGAATGGCAGTCATTCAGGACTTTCTCGGCTTTGTCAAATGTGAGGCAGCGTTGAAAAATGGAATCAATCCCCCGATGATAAAGAGTATCACTGAGGATAATATACTGACAGGCTTGGTAGCATATGCGATGGTGGTCGGTGCTAGACAAATCGGGTCTGAAAGTCTGGGTCTGGAGATATATGATGATATCCCCATACCAAAGGTCATTAGAACTGATCAGAAAAAGGGATTCATCGGGTAATGAATCCTCTACTACATTTTCTGTCTCAAAACAGGGAAGATTGCATATCAATTTGGCAAACACCAAGGATTTCTTGGACTTCGCGCGTTCGAATTCTAAGTCAAACCCCTAGAGTATTACGATCCATTTGGAGTATTTTCCCCCTAGCAATTGGCGTGTAAGAATGTGATTCATAGGGCTGCAGTTGGAAATCACAGTAGTCTTGCATAAAAGGATATAGTGTTGGAAACGTTAAACATCTTGGACGACGGCCAAGGCCAGTTTTTCAATATGTAAATACTTGGTTTCGGTAGTCGTGAGACTCCGACTCAAATAATAAATGACATGTTCGTCAGGAGAATCATCCTCATGGACTAGAACCATAACAATGGTAGAGTCTGAGGCTGCGAGATACAGGAAATAATCTCGACTGTAATCGGGTGGGAAAAGTAGTGGGGTACGAGTTAAAGTTGGTTTTAAAGCGTCAAAAGATTTGTTGGCAGTGGTATCCCATACAAACTCAGAACCTTTCTTGAGCAGTCGAGTAAATCCAAGAGTTAACTCAACATAGTTTGGGATGAAACGACGTAGAAAGTTTGCTTTCCCTTGCAAACTTTGTAGCTGGTGAAGTGAGGAAGGAGGAGGGAGATTGAGAATCACCTCGACCTTCAAAGAATCTACCCGGATCCCTTGATATGAAACAATAAATCCCAGAATTCGGTCGGATTCTACACAAAAAACACATTTGTGGGGATTTAAGCGTATACGATAAAACCGACATTGAAGGAAAATGGCACGGAGGTGTGTTATATGATCTACATGGCGCATGGAATGAGCCGGTAAGTCATCGAGATATGGCTGCACAATGTGCTTTATATCATGAAAGGCATAAGACATAGCACGTTGAAAAGTTACTCCGACATTCTTTAAACCAAAGGGTAGTTTCTGGTAGGTGAAAGTGCCCCAAGGACAAATAAAAGCGATCTTGTGTTGGTCTGTGGGTACGATATTGATTTGATTATATCTGGAGAAACCATCCATCAAAGAGAAGATTTCACTTCTGGCACAATCGTCGACGATCTGGACAACGAAGGGGGTAGGCAAGTTGTCTTTAGCACAAGCTTTATTAATGTCCCTATAATCAACACACACATGGATCGTACCTTGTTTCTTGTTAGCCGGAACAAGATTGGAAACCCAGTTAGTTAGAGTCACGGGGTAAATAAAGCCAGCTTTGAGAAGTTTCTCAACTTCAAGCTTGATAGCGGTTGCTTTACGTGGGTGGACCGGACGAAGTTGTTTCCGGACGTATTTAGCGCTCGGGTATGTCTTAATCTTGTGTACAACAATGTCGGGGTCAATACCCAGCATTTCTTCATATCTCCATGCGAAGACATCACAAAATTCTTGGAAAAGAGACTTGTAGGTGACAACTTCATCATGGGAACACGAAGCTCTGATATACACATTTTCGACAACTCCATATTTGATGGATATGTCGAGGGGGATGGTGGGTGAGATATTACTTAAGTTCCCTTCGTAGAACATATCGTGTGTATACTTGGGAACAGTAGAAATGACGACAACGGTTGACGGGGTCGAGATCCGTTGGTAACTCTCAATGGCGTGTTGTTCCAGGAAGAGAATGGAACGATGATGTCCATCGTCCCAAGGGGTATCTTCCATGGACATAACAGACATAATCATCTCATCTATAGGAAAAATGACATGGAATGGATCTAGAGATAAATCACCAAGAGAGGGGGTAGAAGGGGTTGCCGATTGAATGGCTTGATAAGTGGATTCGACCGAACTC
This sequence comes from Picea engelmannii, assembly GCA_009831015.1. Classification (NCBI taxonomy): domain Eukaryota; kingdom Viridiplantae; phylum Streptophyta; class Pinopsida; order Pinales; family Pinaceae; genus Picea; species Picea engelmannii. The sequence goes on along the minus strand of ML790038.1, from coordinate 223,246 downwards.
AAAGGCATTTGGTCGCCATAATGGAGATGATCACTGGGGTTGGGTACTATCCATGGGTCGTAAGACGCAGGGGTTTCTTGAACAGAGGTGGAAATCATATTGATCAAGGCAACTAATGGATGTGGAACATCAGGTGGTGGAATGGGGAAAGTACCCATCAAAGAGGAATCTTTAAGAAGACTGACATCGACATTCTCATATCCAGGGGGTGTTTTTGCAATGAAAGGTACGTTGTTGGTACATGCAGCAGAGTTAATGAAGGCCAATTGGTCCACCGTAATTACTTTTACTTGATGTGGGAAATGTACGACACGGAAAATAGTGGACACAACTACATGCATGGAATTGATCCAGCTACGACCAAGTAGAAGGTTGTAATCGAGAGGAGTTTCAAAGACTTCCACCTCAACGTTCACCGTTTTGCCTTCTAACGTAATAGGAAATGAAGGGAGGACACCGTAAGGCTTAAAACCATAGCCATTGAAGGCTTTGAGCGTGTTGTGGGATTCGATTAAGGGAGGAGAGTCGATGGCTTTCCAGCAAGTAATAGACATGACACACATCGAAGCACCCTCATCAATAACTATTCTACAAATGTTCTTGTCGGAGACAATAACTTGTATTTGAAATGCGAGTTGAGGGAGTAACTTTGGAATGTGATATTCCAAGTAAAAAAATTATTAAATTTGTATCAGTAGGGCCGAGTCCACCAATAGCTTTCAACAGTGCCTTCCGTTGTGTAGGACAACTTGAAGGACTTCAAGGGCTGACATCGCAGATGGTGCTTGGGCTAGATTTTTGACAATACTGTAGTTTTGGGCAACACGTGCATGAGGATTGAAAGCAGACTTTTCAGACAACACCCTTTGGGGGAGGGCGAAGAACTATATATAGGCTTGGTCATTCAAGATTAAGAGGACCATTGGTAGGTGGAGTCGTGGGAGATGGTTGGACCAACAAAGGAGGTATTTCATCAACCTTCTCTTTGGAGGAAGAATAATCTTTGGCTCGAGTGGTAAGTGTGATGTCATTCTTCTTTGAATCACCTATACACATTAATACATAGGATGTAGTGGAGGGGGAAGGTTGGTCATGAATGACCAATTGGGCCTATTGTTGAGAAAGGAAGGGTTGTGACAACATGGCCAGAGTACGCGGTTTCGAGGTCCCTTGAAGGAACTTAGTAACCTCGGCTCATCTTGGACAATCCTTAGTGTAGTGATCATCACCACAGATAAGACAAGGGTATCGGGGTTTGCGCTTATCCTTATCATCAACAGGTTGTGTTTTGGTCTTCTCATATTGTGGATTATTTTTATCCTCCTTGTTCTTACCCTTCCCTTTTTTGGATTTATTCTTTCCAACGGGGGTAGATTGAACAGATTTCACCTCAGAAGTCTTTCCGGCGGGAGGGGTAGGAGATGGAGCATTTTTAACATTAGAAGCAATGGATTTGGGGTTGTTTCTAGAGGCTTGTGTGGAGTGGGGTTGGGCATGGAAAGTACCAATCACACTGTCAGTTGCATGAGAAGCAACAGGAGTAGTTGAAGTAGCAGTAGTAGAAGGATGAGGTGTGTCAAGGAGTAAATCGTAAAGAGTACTCATTTGTGAGTAAATGAGGTCAAGGTATTGAGCATGACTGATCACTTGTTTTTATTTGAAAACTCCACCCATAGCGATGTCACGAGCGATGTAATTCATGCATGATTTCATGAACCACTATACCAGTAACTGATCAGGAAGTTCGAGTTTGATGATATGTCATCTCTGTCGCCACTCATGAATGTGATCAGAGATATGAGTGGCTTTGGTTTGTTTGAAAGAACTCAAAAATTTTGTTCTCGTTTCGTAACAAATCGGTAACTGGTAGTGGGTGAGGAAATCCATAGCGAGGGTGTTGAAGTCGGTGAATAAGCCTCATGGTAATTCTATATACCACTTCACAGCAGAACCTATGAGAGTTCGCTAAAAAAGGTGTAAACGAATAGAGTCATCCATCAAAGAGTTGGATGAACACCAAAGGTGAAAATTCATTACATGATTGTTCGGGTCCTCTCTTGGTTTACCATCAAATTTAGGAATTTCGAATGGTAGTTTGGCCGGTATCACGGGCCATTGAGGAGAGTGACAGATCGAATCATTTAAAATTCTCGACAGATCAGGGAGGTCTAGGGTGGCTAAGAAGGGTAACTGTCTATTCACGTGTGGGTACTGGTGACTTTGTATACTAGTAGGACCATAAGCAGTTTACATATAATGCGAAGATCCGGGCAGATTCGGTTGTTGGTGTGGAGGAAGGTAATTTATAGGGTTGTATTGGTTGGGTTTGTTCCCTTGAACAGGGGCATGGGGTTGAGTGTTCGAACCCAAAATAGGATTGGATGTACCCGAATATGGTTGGCCTGGACTAGGGGGTATGAAGGACCTAGCTTGAGGCTGTTGCCCCCAAGTCGAGTGAGGATTGTTTTGGATAAGATGGTTCCAATACTGGGCTAAGGATGGAGGTATGTTATTTCCATAGGGTGGGGTAGGTGGGGGTTGTGCTCCAATCAGGGGTTGCGTCCCAATTGGGATTTGTCCTACAAAAGGGGATTGGGCTTGGCCTCCTTGGTGAAATTGTCCACCAACAGGAATCTGGTAATTAGGTGTGAAAGAAGGGATGGTGTCACTAGGGTCGATGCCTCTGATAGGGGATGGAAGGGGCCCTCTAGAAGGGGGTCAAGGAAGTGTCAGAATGAAACCAGGAACGATATGGTGCCCGGAAGGAGTGGAAATGGCAGGAGTCCCGGATGGGATTTGTGTAGGAGTAGGAATAGAAGCATTCAACACATGATATATGGGGGGAAGTGTTGGGGTGAATCTAGGAAAAAGCGGTGTGCCAATGGGAGCTTGGCTAGCCACAGTAATCCCTATGTGATGACTCATAGTATCTGGGACCATTGTGTAATGGACTGTTTATAGGGGAATAGTCAAGATGTGGTCAGCTAGCGAAGCGTCTGAACCAGGAAAATAATAGGCAATAGTAAAAGGTATTGCATCTGGATCGGATATTTCGGGCAGCTCAGGTGTGACAGTGATATCAAAGCCTTCTCCTGAGCCAAAGAGATCTCGTATAAAAATGCCAGTAGTCCAAAAAGGATCTTGACCCTATTATTGCACAGTTTGTAGCTAGGTAAAAAGGATATAAGATGGAGGTCCAAACTGGCGTAACAGGAACCTATCCCACCCAATGTCACCTCGATGGGATGGTTCTTTCTTTTTAGGGAGGTAAATCCCAGGGGAGACGTCCCCGGTGACCTAGGGTTTTGAAGAGGCAAAGGTTAAAAGGATAAAGGTAAAGTTCCCCCTTCACAGATCACCACCAAAGCAAATAATCTGGCCAAAGGCCAATTTGAAGTAACCCCCAAGGAACAAAGTACCTGCCTGGAACAAGACAACAACAAACAGATATTTGCAAGCTAATATTCAATTGGGTCAGTACTTCATACAATATATGACTATCTGAACAACATGTAAGCAATTATAGCAGTAAATATTGACAAAGTCAATGTTTATCAATACAGTTGTGAGAATAAAGTCACTTCATCAATAAATAATGGAATGATGCAACATTCAAAGAACAAATCAACTAGTAAATGCATTAAACACCATTCAATTGCTCACAAGATAAGACATTGTTGCATAAAGATGAAATCACCAAGTGTGAAATCAACAACTTAGGGTTAGGGTTAACTCCTAGATTAGGGTCAGTAGTTAGGTTTTGCTTCAAAAAAAGGTTTTAAGGGTTGTTTGTGATCAATTTTACTTCAACGCTGGAGGTCTTATATCAGTACCTTAAAGTTAATGCAGTCAATAAGTGATGGACGCAAGAGTTGAAGGAGGGTGAATAAATACTAGAGGGAAAGGTTCTAAAGTGTTGCAATGGCAGGGCTTCAGAAACAAAACCCTAGGGGAGAGAGGCTCACTCTGGTGTTGCTAAAGCAAGGCCTCGTGCTCTCTCCTCCTTCTTTAGATCAAGTTGGAAAAATGGCTAGCTAAAGATAAATCAAAGACAACCAAATCATGAGGGTTTGAAGAGGCAAGGTGTTGCTACAACAAGGCCTTTTCAGCAAACCCTATAATGGTATGACCCTGGTGTAGAAGGACTAGGCCAAGGACGTCTCACTCTCTTTGGCTTCTGGATAGTACAACTAGCTCAGGGAGAAGAAGAAATGAGAGTGTGGCTATGGCTAGGCTCTCTCTTCCTTCTTCAATGGCTAAAGATTTCTCAATCAGGGGACTTGAGACAAGGACCTACTTTTGTGCTTGTCACCTAGGGTTTTTTTTATCAACAAATTATAAACATATGCAAGAATATAAGACTACAACCATTCAATCAAGAATTTTTGCAGAAAAAACACTTACATATCACCATGAAATAGCATGCACACCCTATTTATAAACCTTCCTTCAAGAGAAATGCCAAAAATATGAAAAAAAGTCTTCCTTCAACAAGTGTGCATCACTTAGTTCAGCCAATAACCCTAATAGGGCGCAAAAATCAGACCTCACTAATGAGTGAGTGATGAATGATGATCAAAATGAGAGTAAAAACCCTCAATATATACTATATCAATGACCTAAATTAACTTTTAGGTCATAAAAAGGCCGACAAGGTCATAATGCCAAAATCATATTGTTTTTACATTAAATTGTCAAATTAAAACCCTTGTTAGAAAAACAGGACCATGAAGAAAGAAAATAAAATAAATGCGGAAGAAAAACACAGAAGATACACAATACAATAGAGACACAGATTTACGTGGTTCACCCAGTGTGGGCTACGTCCACCAGAGAAATTTCCAGGTCATTCCTTTATTATTATCCAGCATATGAAGGGATAAAACCTACAACAAACTCGTTGTAACTTCCTCCTTATTCTCTCACGGTCTCCTATCTCAGAATACAATATTTGCCATCATACATAGCCGCAATGCATTTCCCTCATAAAAGAGGGTTGCCTTCTAGGGAAAAAAACCCTAACATAATCTTTACCGTTAGATCTGCGACCTTATAATGAACGGTCCAGATTTACAATGAAATTACAATATACATTTACAAGGCAATTTTTCCTTTGGGGGCTTCACCCCCGAACCCCTGCTGGGGGTCCACTTACCCCCAGACCCTCTAGCCAGGGGGATAGCCCCCCCCGGACCCCACAGAGGGGGTACCCACCCTCTGCACTCCCCCGCGTGGAAAAGTGTACATACTTCTGGGGTGTAAATACTTCATGGGGTATAAACAGGGCGGAAAAACACAAGACCTCTGAGTCAAGAAGATAATCAGGCTCCACAACCAACAATCTCCCACTTGGAGACTGATCTCAACAACTCCACCACTGTTGTATATGCTGGACTCTGAACCTTCTTGGACCTGGAAAATTTCTCATCTTCATCTTCATTCTTGAAGACCAACTGAAACTAAGCAGGAACTCAATTTCTCCCTGGTTACTCCCTTTGTTAACATGTCTGCAGGATTTTGGCTAGTGTGTATCTTTTCCAAATTCAAATGTCCATCTTCCAAAGTGGATCGTATGAAGTGGTACCTCAACTATATATGCTTAGTCTTTGAATGGAAGGTTGAGTTCTTTGCAAGATGAGTGGCACCCTCACTATCACAGTACAACCTGTTATTCTCTTGCTTCTTTTCCAATTCTTCCATAAACCTATGTAACCAAATCATCTATTTACTAGCCTCTGTAGCAGCAACATACTCTACCTTTGTTGTTGAAAGTGAAACAACCTTTTGCAGCTTTGAAATCCAACTTACTTTTGTTCCACCGATAGTAAACACATACCCTGTGGTACTCCTCCTACTATCTTTATCACCTGCCATATCTGAATCAACATATCCCTGTAGAAAAGTGTATGAACCTCCAAAACATAATGCATGAGTAGTAGTACCTCTCAAATACCTAAGACTCCACTTTACTTCCTCCCAATGTTCTTTACCTGGATTGTTCATATACCTGCTCACAACTCCCACTGCATGTGAAACATCTGGTCTTGTGCAAACCATTGCATACATCAAGTTGCCAACTGCTGATGAATATGGGACCCTGGACATGTATTATATCTCCTAATGTGTCTTGGGACACATTTCCTTAGTTAATTTGAAATGGCTGGCCAAAGGTGTACTAACTGGTTTTGCATTCTACATTCTAAACCTCTCCAACACCTTCTCTATTTACTCACCCTGAGACAATGTCAGTTTGTGATTTTTCCTGCCTCTTTTTATTCTCATGCCAAGGATTTTCTTTGCAGCACCCAAATCCTTCATCGCAAATGAATTGGCTAATTTCCTCTTGAGCACATTTATATCCTACATATTAGACCCTGCAACAAGCATGTCATCTACATACAATAGCAAGATAATAAAGCTTCCATTTT
>ML790038.1:200118-214641 GCA_009831015.1 Picea engelmannii | reverse complement strand
AAATATTATCTACAGAAAGAATCAAAGCATCTTGTAACACATCACCTGTTACATTTGCTTCTTGATTTCTCTCTTGTTGTCCATCTCTTTGTTTCTTTGGAGCTCTGCAGTCTTTCTTCAAATGTCCTTTCTTCCCACAATTCCATCACTCTATCTTTCCAAGTCTATATTTGGATCTGTCCTTCCTATAATTCCCACGGTTCCCTGGGCCCTTTCCTCTATCCTTTTGTCTTCCCCTGTTCTCCATGTTCAACGCATTTCCTGATGTCTCACCTATGCTTTTATGTCGCATTTCCTCACTAAGGATAACACCAACAACATCATCAAATTTTAAAGTATTTGAACCAGAGACAGAGTTACTTACAGCCATGACCAAGCCATTCCAGCTTTCTGGCAATGAGCACAAGATTAGAAGAGCCCTGACCTCATCATCAAAGTCCACTTTTACATAACTTAGTTGATAAGTAACCGTATTAAAATCATTTAAATGATCTACAACAGACCCACCTTCCAACATATTCATATTAAACAATCTCTTCATTTGAAATACCTTATTGGATGTTGAGGGTTTTTCATACATTTTGGCCAATGCGTCCATCAAACCCTTCATTGTCTTTTCTTTCAAAATATTGAAATCCACCGACGTTGCCAGGCTCAGTCGTATCGTTCCTAGAGCCTTTTTGTCAAGAATCTACCATTATTCATTCTTCATAGCCGTTATCTTCTTTGTTATTCTGCTCAATGGTAGGAATAGATCCTTCTGATATAAATAGGCTTCCATCTGCATCTTCCATAACTGGTAGTTTTGGCAGTTAAATTTCTCGACCCTAAACTTTCCATCTTCTAACATTTCTCCCACTCGAACCAGGAACCCTCTTTTCCTGCGAGTTACCTTTCGCTCTAATACCAGTTGTTAGAAAAACAGGACCATGGAGCAATAAAATAAAAAAAATGTGGAAACAAAACACAGAAGATACACAATACAATAGAGACACAAATTTGCGTGGTTCACCCAGTGTGGGCTACGTCCACCAGAGAAATTTTCAGGTCCTTCCTTTATTATTATCCAGCATATGAAGGGATACAACCTACAGCAAACCCATTGTAACTTCCTCTTCTTTCTCTCATAGTCTCCTATCTCAGATAACAATATTCGCCATCATACATAGCCGCAATACATTTCCCTCATAAAAGAGGGTTTCCTTCTTGGGAAAAAAACCCTAACATAATATTTACTGTTAGATCTGCGACCTTATAATGAATGGTCTAGATTTACAATGAAATTACAATATACATTTACAAGGCAATTTTTCCTTCGGGGGCTTCGCATGGAAGAGTGTACATACTTCTGGGGTGTAAATACTTCATGGGGTGTAAATACTTCATGGGGTATAAACACGACTAAAAAACACAAGACCTCTGAGTCAAGAATATAATCAGGCTCCACAATGAACAACCCTAATGGAGCTGCAAAGAGGGTAAAATCCCCTTCAAGGGAGGCGCTAGCCCCTTTTATGGAAAATGAGACATCTAGGAGAAAAACGTTAGCCCCCCAGGGGCCTCTCCAACATGACACATGTGCCACTACTGCCTAGTCTACCTCCAAAAGTGTCCATGAAGCTGGATGATGTCATGGTGAAGTTGGGGACGTCCTAAGCCTTCCAAGGCTAGCGTTCCACTGAAAATGGGTCATTCCCTCTAGACCGGGCTCTGCCAAAGTGCCTCTGATGGAACGTCCTCTTCTTCTCCGGTGAAAAACCCTAATAAACCATTGTCTTGTCGTTTCCCCCTAATGGGGTCTCAGCATCCATCTGGTGGTCTCTTTAGCCCCATGGAGGTCCGAACTGATCATCTCCCCATGTGTACCAGTCCAAATGGTACCTATCCATCGGGCATTGTCTTGTACATCAAAAGCTACGCCCTCCATGGGCTCATCAGTCACAGGGATCATAGAAATGTTAATCTCATCTCATCATCAATATTATTAAACATATGCATAAAACCCTAATACATCAGTCAATAGCTCAAAGACATTATAAAAACCTGCAATACAAGAATGGAGAAAAACACAAAATGTCCTATTGGGCTAGTATCCACAAGAAAATAAAAGTTTCCAGAAGGATTTCATCCAAGACATGTAAGTGAGGTGATGTGGCTAGGGGATGTCCAGACATGTGGGTGCACTGAGAGCCAAGGATGCATAATGTTATATATAGGTGACTTTGCAGAAGGCGATCTATACCTATCATGGATGCATTTTTTCCAAGCTCGTTCTTGCCTTTATTCTTTTTCTTTCTTTATTCTTTTATTTTCTTTTTCTTCTTATTTTTCTTTTCATTCAAGGGCTAACCAGAGGACACTGCCTTGGCATGGTGACCAGAGTTGACAGTGTTACCCACAAGTACTTTCACAGATATGAGAAGTTTAGCTCATGATGAGACCACCTTTCCCTTGTCCATGCAACAAAAGGTCACTTCCCTAGCGTGGTAACCATATGGTGGCAATGTCATACTATTAGGTACCCATGAACCTAATAGTTTGGATCGTGATGAGACCCTGTATCCTCTAACTAGGTCTTGTTTGTTATTTTTCAGGTCCCTCTTGTTTCTTGCTAAGAGGCCTTTCATTGCCTTCTCAGGGATCCCTGGGCGAAGCATCTCAAGGTTTCATTTTAGGCTTTTGTATTTTAGCAACTACTTTTACCTTATGGGCCTTTAGCCCCTTCTTTCCACGAGATAAGGTGTAATCCTACAAATAGGTCAACCCAATGCCTGGACAAGGAGAATGGGATAAATGAGTGGGAGATAAGATGAAAAAGTGGTGCTATGATGGGAGCGGACGATGGCTTTTCAAAAATCCCCCCAGTGGAAAACCAAGACCTATGGGCACATGCTTGCTAGGGCACCTTGTCAATCTCCCCAAGCATGGTCAAGTGGGATAATGTAAGATCCAAGCAGTTGTTAGAGATAAAAGGAATCAGATGCATATATTTAAAGGTTTTAATGATCAAAAGTGACACATACCATGATACCTGGACCAATTACCTCATGGAGCAAGAACCTCTTCTGATACAAGACTAAGTCGATGGTGATGGATGCTACTGCTGCTGACAAGACAAAGCTGATGGAAGAAGAAAAGGATAGGCCCTCCAGAGCCATGCTTAGGTCATCTTGCTCTCGATACTCCATGTCTAGGACTTGTGGGCCTTGAGACATGATCTCCTAGTTATCCCTAAAAATCGGGGATAACACACCCTCAAGTCCTGTGAAAGGTTCGGTTGGTAATCTAGAAGACTCAAAAACTATTTCTCTGGAAGAATTCACTCGAACAATACATCTCACAGAGTTGGAAGGAAGTTGGAAGTCCTTTCGAGAATTGGTAATTCGTAACCGTTCTAAAGAGTTAGTTCTTTCCACTTGTGGAGTGGCAACATCTTGGACTTCACTCTGTTGAGGAGATCCCTCCAATGAGTTGGTAGGCAAGGGTTGAGAACCTTCCAGATATTATTTGGGTAGTCCTTGCATTCTACATGAACGGCGTGGAGGGTCAATTGTGATCAAGTTAAAATCTTACGAAATAAATTCTATGGCCAACTTAGGTAAACAAATAGCACGCGCTAGTAAAATCTAGGAATCAAAACCAAGCAAACAAAACCTTCCAATTCTGAAGTCACTAGTTGGTGATGAAATCCAACGTTGAGAAAAGAAGGGGCTGGGCTAGGGTGGAAAAGTTAGGTTGACGACCTGCTTAACAGACTTACACCCTGGTGCAAGCTCCCACACATAATCATGGGTATACCCTCCAAGGAGACCGAGTGAGTTAGGCCAATGTCGATTCCAGGTACCATGAAGACTTACCCCTCCACAATCACCTTGTGTAAGACTCTAAGAAGATAGGCTACTAAGGTTACCACAAATAACAATGGTGCCTGGGGAAACAGTCGACAGTCCGATCCACACGCAAGGGTAGGGTATCTAGCCCGAAATCAACTTGAAAGGCTTCCACTCATCATTTTGGGTATACCTTCAAGCGACCCCTGTAATACATGCAATCTCTACACCGAGATCAACAAAGCAGGGTGAGTAACTCTGTCAATCTCAATGCGACCTCAGGTTTGACCCTTGTGTGAGAAGGGATTCCCAGGACAAAATGCTGCAAATGGAATTTGACACTGCCTATCACAAGATACTATTGTGTGTTTGTTCTTTGGAGAGTGTGTCTCACTGCCTATTCCAAAGCTCTAGCCTAGCTAATGTTGGTGCAAAAGAGCCCTAGAAAAAGTTACTAGTTGAATTTTAAAAATTGTGTAATATTATTAAAGGTCGGTGTTACTCAAGAGAGAGGCGGTAATGAAACTGGTGTTGAGTAAGACTTAGACCCAACAATGTGTAAATAGAAATTAATGATACAAAATTTTGTTCGATGAATTCTATCTACAGCAGGGAGAAAAGAGTTTTTCTGGAACAATGCAAACTACGATGTACGATTCTCTTTTCAAATGTAGAACCAAACAATCATTGACAATGTAAATTCACTGTTCATTCTTTTTCAATGTTTTAACGCCAAACAAAACTTTTATTTTTTATTTTTTTTTAGAAATCAAAAATAGGGATGGAACTAAGAAAAGGTAAGCAGCCAATGAAAATACAATACTCAATAAATGCCCAAATCAAATCTTTCAATGGAGATAAAAATAAAGATCGACAAGAAAAAGTCTCTTCAAATGTATATGGACAAAGAACTTTTCCAAGCAACAAGAAATCTAAAGAAATAATAATCCCAACTTTTAATCTGATCAAAGACTTTTGACCAAACAAGCACTCATATCTCAAAATCTGAGATTATACCCTCGTTGGTAAAAGGTCGAGAAGTAAAAATTGGGAAAAATGATTAAGAAGAGTTTTCAATCTCCGAAAACTAATCGACCACAAGATTTGAAGTCAAGAAAAAGTCAAACACTAGAAAAATAAGTTCTTCCCAGATGAACAAACAAATCTGGGCATCAAAAAAAACAAGAAGACCTGATCCAAAAATTTTACAAACGGGTTCGCAGCCTAGTAGTGGAGTACAGTGCGAGAATGAAGAATTCTCGTAGTTTGAACACTGGCAGGGTGCAAGAAGGTCGCACTGGACTGAATAGTAGGGTGTTAGAATGAATGATTCTCACAAGCTATAAAGAGGTACAGTGCGAGAAGGGTTGTAAATTATGAAAATTTGGAAAAGGGACAAAAATTTTGAGTAAACTTCTAGGTCCAGAGAGTCTATAAGGGTCTCCCACGGACTCAGAGACTGGTTGGCAATTAAATAGGTAGACCAAGAGAAAATGGACAACAAAGGATAACAAAAAGGAGTTGTTTCCCCAGTGGAGTCGCCAATTTTGTTACAGGATAAATCAGTATATGTGGACACTAACAGATCTCCCTAGATCCACCTGGATCTAGAACAAAATAGAACATGACATGACTCTTTCCCTAAGTTGTAATCATCAAATCTACTACCAAAAAGGAATGAGTGGCATACCTTTATATCACTTCCTTAGGTATTTGTTGTTCCTACTTCTCTCTGGTGCTCTTGTGAGATCAATTCCAAGACAACACAAACCAACCGAAGTGAAGATAGCAAATTATATTCAATGACAACCTATGCATATGATTAAGGATTTATGAGATAAAATAAGAGTGATTTTATGGGAAAGGGACATGCCACTGTATTGTATTAAATGAAAGTAGAAGATACAACCAGATCACCTTGATGTCGCAAGCTTCCTTTCAGGGGTCCTTGGTTCCAACACACACACTTTCTCTAAGCTTGCATGAAGAAGATCCAATATGGCTTGATGGACAAATGGAGGCCTCAATCTTCAATTCAAATAGGGTTCCTCACACAATTCTTTCATCAATTATCCATTCAATCTTGCTTAACCTCTTCCTTGAGAAACCCTTTATTATGTAGGAGAAGGAGAGATGGTTAAAGGGATGAGGATGATCCCACTAAATCTGAGAATTTAGTAGGATGCCAACCATGTGAATGCCAACTCATTTTCTAGAAGATCCTCTTCTAGAACCTTCGTAACTTCCTCTTCATTTTAAACTTTAAAACAGGTTCACACCCCACCTATAGAGCAGACTGTGAACACCTCGCAGGCTAGGTATAGGGTCGCCTGTGAGAATCAAGGCTCTCGCACCCTACAACATAGTCAGCCTGCGAACTCATCTTAAAAATATGTTTTATGGAAGAAGATGACAGTCACTTTTCTTAGGCAAAAGGTCCTTATGAGAGCTTGAACACATAATTGTAGAGACACCACCAAAGTGACAAAAATAATGTGTAACACCCACCTTCCCAATAACCCTACCATTCCCTGTTCAATATCAATTAATCATCGATTTGAGTAGTATGATTAATGGATTGATTGCATGTACTTATGTTGTGAATGATAGAGCCAACCTTTGATTTTATTCAGGTAAGGTTGATGCATAGACTATTAAGAGTTTTCATAACTAATTGGAACATTGCTTCAGGATGAGTTTCTTCAACAGAGGCAGTAATGGTAGAGGAAATTGGAAAAGAGGTCATACAAGACCTCGGTTTACCATACATTTCGATGTCGATCCACAATAATTGAATCATATTTTTCAAGCTGGGTTCTTCAACCTAGTAGGCCATGGGATCCTCCACTCCAAACCTGAAAGACCTCCCTTTTAAGCACATCAAAAATTTTCTAGTATCTGAGTCCCTCCTCGTGTATCAATGTGACCAAAAATTCCTACCAAGGATGGTTGGAAAGAGATTTTCCACCAGCCTATTGTTCACCACCATGTTTGGACTAATGCTTCTTTTTCATTACCCCCTCCACTAGCACCAAAGAATCAAATTTCCCAAGTTGACCATATTTTCTCACCCGTGCAATCATCTCATGCTAGTAAGAGGTTGAAAATTGATTTTCCCAAGCCTGTGTAGGACAAAGGAAAAGTAGTATCCACTCCCTTTGACTCATCCAAAGAGTCTTCCTAGTCTGTTTCCTCTCGCCTTCATCTTAAGGATGATCCAGATTATTTTCGACACGAAATGAGAGCAGATATATAATAAATAAATGCATAGAGATATTGCATATATTCAATAATATAACATAAATGTATCAGAGATGCAACCATAAACACATATGTACAATAATACATGATTTCTATTAATGAAATAAATGTACAAAGACTGTAAAAATACAGAGTGAAAGACTCGCTAGAATGGTGGCAGCTTATCTCTAAGAAGAGATGTGACGACTACTCGCATTCAAAAGAAGATGATTACAATGAGGCTCTGAAGGCATTTTTACAATAAAAAAGAATGCCAAAAACCCTAGACATCCAAAAACCTAACCCTAGGAGATGAAGCGCCAAAAGTCATTTGGGCCTTGTTTGGGTAAGTTAGTACATCAACTTCCCGGGGTCGTAACTTTTGCATACGATCTCGGTTTTAGGCATATGATAGCTTGTTGGAAAGGTATTTTCGAGGAGATTCATTTTAGGGGCTCAAACATGCATTCAAATTTAATTGAGAAGCTCAATCCTGCAAAAATAATAATAATAATAATAATAAATAAATAAAACAAAAATAAAACAAAAATAAAATAAAAAAATAAAATAAAAAATAAAATAAAATAAAATAAAAAAACCTTCATTTAGACCCTCAAAATGGCCCCAGAAGTTAAAAACTGCTAAAAATAGTAAATTGTCAAAATTTCCAAAAAATTGTTTTGAGCGAGTTGGAAAAGGTGTGTGGCCACCGATATCCACCTAGATCAATCCTCCCTCCTTAGGAAGCAATTTTCTCCATTGATTTGAGTGCCCGAGGGAGAGGAAAAAGTGTTTGCTGAATCTAAATCTTGGTGAGTTGCTTGCCTTGTTGGAGACGTCACGTTGCTCGGTTTGTGGAAGGCTATCATGAGCATGTGGCTGGAAGGGTTGGACCTTTTTAACCAGTCTGGATACATGATATTATTTTGTGCAGAAGGAATATTTACACTTTACTATAATCTTGTTGACCTGCTTCTGTTGGATAGAAGGTGCTTGGACCAAGGCTGTAGTGCTTGCAGTATCATTTTGTTCACCTTTTGAACAGATTGTGAAGAAGCTGAATTTTTTAGTATGAGATACTACCTTGTGACACTTTTTAGGTGAAACAGTAGTTAGAACTACCTCTGGTATTCTGTAGAGATGACCCCCCAGAGAAACAATGACACTACGGGGTCGAGACTCATAAACAACATGGCGCTTCCACATATATGGTTGGCCCAAGAGAACATCACAGACATCCAATGGGCAAAAATTCTTTAATACCTCATCCTTGAAGGGTTGGATATCGTATGACAATTGACACTACTGGCTGACATGAAGATCTCGTCCTTGGTGAAACCACCCAATGTTCTATGGTTGCAGGTGTGGTGTTTTCGACAATCCCAACTATTTGATGACCTCTGCTGAGATGAGGTTCTTCTATCTTCCTCTATCAACAATAAAATGCAGCGGGGTCCCCTTCACCCACATTTGTGAATGAAAAAGGCACTCCCCCTCTTCAGGATCTGTTGGTTCTTCTGGTTGAATTGTTGTGGTCGTAACAATAGCAGTGGGGTCTGCATCGATGATCTATCTTTTACCAGTATTTTCATAATCAGATTATGAATCAAGGTTTGGCTCCTTGTCTTTGATCTCGGCCACCATTGACTGTTTTGAGTGACATTCATCGGTGTTGTGCCAGGGGCTTTTGTGGAAATCACACCATTTTCTAGTGTCCTTCTTTGTCTTCCTGTGACCCTTCTTTTCCTGTGGCTTGCACTGGTTTTTGGTAGATTGTTTGTTAGGGCCGTCTTTTTCATACTTTGGTTGTTACAGATTTGCAGACCTTAACTCCCATTTGTTCTGGTGCTTAAAATTCTGCTCAATTTTAACAGCATATCGATAAGCAGCATCAAACCAAGTGATGAGATGTCCCAAAAATCCATTTCGGTTTGGATGTATCTATGTACAACCCCACGGTATTTCAGAACCAAATATCATTCGGAGTCTTTGATACCCAACTTGGTGTGCAAGGTATGGAAGGTATTGGTGATCTCTGGAACTGCTTGGCCCCTCTCTTGCCACAGTGTGGTCCATCTCATGTAATGATCTTCATAGTTGCCAACATGGTAATACTGTTCATTTACCGCATCCACAAAAAAATCCCAAGTGGGCTCGGCCCCATATATTCTAGACTCCTCTATGTAAATTTTCTCCCAGTAAGTTTCCCACCAATGTTTGACATGGGGGAGATCCTTAAGGAGCATGAAGATGATATTTTCTCTGTCGAAAAAATTATGAACAAAGAAATAACCTTCTAATAGATTTAACCATTTATGTAGGGAAATAGCATCTATCTGACCTTCAAATATAGGAATATCAAAATTGACTTGTACCTTAAAAGGTGAGGTGCCTCCAAATTGGTTGCTTGATGAAGATGTTCCTGATGCTATAGGGAGGCATTGAAGGATGTGGGAAAAATTCTCCATCATTTCGTCCCTCTGTCGTGTGAGATCTTGCTCAAGCAACAGACTTATAGGATCGCTTGCTCCATAGTTTTTATTTTCTTCTACCATTGAGGGTTTCTTGGATGTGTGAGAGTGATTTTCCTCAAGAGAGACAAGCCCGAGACCCAACTTGCTATACTCAGACCTCATCGGGGACATGCACTGAAAAAACAATCAAGAGCAGCCTGCTCTGATACCACTGATCCAGATTATTCTTGGCACGAAATGAGAGCAGAGATATAATAAATAAATGCACAGAGATATCACAGATATTCAATAATATAACAAAAATGTATCAGATATGAAACCATAAACATGTATATATAGTAATACACGATTTCTATTAATGAAATAAATGTATAGAGACTGTAAAAATACAGAGTGAAAGACTCGCTAGAATGGTGGTAGCTTATCTCTTAGAAGAGATGTGATGGCTACTTGCATTTGCAAGAAGATGATTACAATGAGGCTATGAAGGCCTTTTTACAATAAAAAAGAATTCCAAAAACCCTAGACATCCAAAAACCTAACCCTAGGAGATGAAGCGCCAAAAGTCACGTGGGCCCCGTTTGGGTAAGTTAGTACATCAACTTCTCGGGGTCGTAAATTTTGCATACGATCTTCTTTTTAGGTGTATGATATCCCGTTGGAAACTTATCATCGAGGACATTAATTTTGATGGCTCAATCATACCTTTGACTATCGTTAGGAATCTCGATCCCGAAAAATCTTCATTTAGGCCCTCAAAATGGCCCCAGAACTTAAAAACTGCTAAAAATAGTAAATTGTCAAAATTGCCAGAAAATTGTTTTGAGCTAGTTGGAAAAGGTGGGTGGCCACCGATATCCGCATGGATCAATCCTCCCTCCTTAGGAATCAATGGTATCCATTGCGTTGAGTGCCCGAGGGAGAGGAAAAATTTTTTGTTGAATCTGAATCTTGGTGAATTACTTGCCTTGTTGGAGACGTCGCACTGCTCGTTTTGTGGAAGGCTATCATGAGCATGTGGCTGGAAGGGTTGGACCTTTTTAACCAGTCTGGATACATGATATTCTTTTGTGCAGAAGGATTCTTTACACTTTGCTACAATCTTGTCGACCTACTTCTGTTGGATAGAAGGTTCTTGGGCCGATGCTATAGTGGTTGCAGTATCCTTTTGTTCACCTTTCGAATAGATTGTGAAGAAGTTGAATTTTGTAGTATGAGATACTACCTTGTGGAATTTTTTAGGTGGAACAGTAGTCGAAACTACCTCTGGTATTTTGTAGAGATGGCCCCCCAAAGAAACAATGACACTGCAGGGTCGAGACTCATAAACAGCATTGCGCTTCCACATATATGGTTGGCCCAAGAGAACATCAAAGACATACAGTTGGGAAACATTACATAATACCTCATCCTTGAAGGGTTGGATGTCGTATGACAATCGACACTGTTGGCTGACATGAAGATCTCTTCCTTGGTGAAGCCACCTGATGTTGTATGGTTTTAAGTGTGGTGTTGTCGACAATCTCAACTGTTTGATGACCTCTGCTAAGATGAGGTTCTTATGGATTCTATTATCAACAATAAAATGTAGTGGGGTCCCCTTCACCCACATCTATGAATAAAAAAGGCGCTCCCCCTCTTCAAAATCTGTTGGTTCTTCTGGTTGAATTGTTGTGGTCGCAGCAATAGCAGTGAGGTCTGCGTCGATGATTTGTCTTTTACCAGTATTTTCATAATCAGATTCTGAATCAGGGTTCCGCACCTTGTCTTTGATCTCGGCCACCAATGACTATTTTTAGCGACATGCATCGGTGTTGTGCCAGGGGATTTTGTGGAAATCTCACACCATTTTTCGGTGTCCTTCTTTGTCTTCCCGTGACCCTTTTTTTCCTTGGCTTAGACTGGTTTTCGGGAGACTCTTATTTAGAGTCATCTTTGTCATACTTTGGTTGTTACAGATTTGCAGACCTGAACTCACGTTTGTTCTGGTGCTTAAATTTCTGCTCGATTTTAACAGCATATTGATAAGCAACACCGAGTGATGAGATGTCTAGAAAATCCATTTCAATTTTGATGTATCTGTGTAGAGGCCCACGGTATTAAAGAACCAAATTTTGTTATGAGTCTTTGATACCCATCTTGGTGTGCAACGTATGGAAGGTATTGGTGAACTCTGGAACTTCTTGGCCCCTCTCTTGTCGTAGTGTGGTCCATCTCATGTATTGGTCCTCATAGTTTCCAACAGGGTAATACTATTCCTTTACCACATCCACAAAAAAATCCCAAGTGGGCTCGGCCCCATATATTCCAGACTCCTCTATCAAACTTTTCTCCTAGTAAGTTTTCCACCAATGTTTGAGATGGGGGAGAGCCTTAAGGAGCACGAAGATGATTTTTTCTCTGTCGAAAAAATTATGAACAGAGAAATAACCTTCTAACATATTTAACCATTTATCTAGCGCATCCGCATCTATCTGACCTTCAAATATAGGAATATCAAAATTGACTTGTACCTTAAAAGGTGATGTGCCT
Source organism: Picea engelmannii (assembly GCA_009831015.1). Classification (NCBI taxonomy): domain Eukaryota; kingdom Viridiplantae; phylum Streptophyta; class Pinopsida; order Pinales; family Pinaceae; genus Picea; species Picea engelmannii. The sequence goes on along the minus strand of ML790038.1, from coordinate 202,565 downwards.
CCAAAGTGGTCTCTTGATGAATATGTGCCTGATGCTATCGAGAGGCATTGAAGGATGTGGGAAAAATTCTCCATCATTTCGTCCCTCTATCGCATGAGAGTTTGCTCAAGCAACAGACTTATAGGATCGTCTACTCCATCATTTTTCTTTTCTTATGCCATTGAGGGTTTCTTGGGTGTGCGATAGCAATTTTCCTCAAGAGAGACAAGCTCGAGACCCAACTTGTTATACTCATACCTTGTCAGGGACATGCACTAAAAAAATGATCAAGAGCAACCTGCTCTGATACCACTGATCCGGATTATTTCGGCACAAAATGAGAGCGAAGATATAATAAAGAAATTCACAGAGATATCACAGATATTCAATAATATAATAGAAATGTATCAGAGATGCAACCATAAATACAGATATATAGTAATACACGATTTATATTAATGAAATAAATGTATAGAGACTGTAAAAACACAGAGTGAAAGACTCGCTAGAATAGTGGCATCTTATCTCTGAGAAGAGATGTGACGGCTACTCGCATTCACAACAAGATGATTACAATGAGGCTTTGAAGGCCATTTTACAATAAACAAGAATGTAAAAAACCCTATACTTACAAAAACCTAACCCTAGGAGATGAAGCACCAAAAGTCATGTGGGCCCCATTTGGGTAAGTTAGTACATCAAATTCTCGGGGTCGTAACTTTTGCATACGATCTCCGTTTTAGGAATATGATAGCCCGTTGGAAAGGTATCATCGAGGAGATTCATTTTTGGGGATAAATAATTCATTTTAATTTTATTGACAAACTATATCTTGAAAAAACTTCATTTATTCCCTCAAAATGGCCCCGAAAATTAAAAACTGCTAAAAATAGTAACTTGCCAAAATTGCCAGAAAACTATTTTGAGTTGGTTGGAAAAGGTGGGTGGCCACCAATATCCACATAGATCAATCCTCCCTCCTTAAGAAGAAATTGTAACCATTGCGTTGAGTGCCAGAGGGAGAGGAAAAAGTGTTTGCTGAATCTGAATCTTGGTGAGTTGCTTGCCTTGTTGGAGACATCGCACTACTCGGTTTGTGGAAGGATATCATGAGCATGTGGCTGGAAGGGTTGGACCTTTTTAACCAGTTTGGATACATGAGATTCTTTTGTGCATAAGGAATCTTTACACTTTGCTACAATCTTGTCGACCTGCTTCTATTGGATAGAAGGTGCATAGGTCGAGGTTGTAGTGGTTGCAATATCTTTTTGTTCACCTTTTCAACAAATTGTGAAGAAGCTGAATTTTGTAGTATGAGATACTACCTTGTGTCATTTTTTAGGTAGAACACTAGTCGGAACTACCTTTGGTATTCTGTAGAGATGACCCCCCAGAGAAACAATGACACTGCGGAGTCAAGACTCATAAACATCATGGCACTTCCACATATATGGTTGGCCCAAGAAAACATCACAGACATCCAATAGGGAAACATCACATAATACCTAATCCTTGAAGGGTTGGATGTCATATGAAAATCGACACTACTGGCTAACACGAAGATCTTGTCCTTGGTAAAGCCGCCCGATGTTGTATGGTTGCGGGTGTGGTGTTGTTGACAATCCCAATTGTTTGACGACCTCTGCTGAGATGAGGTTCTTCTGGCTTCCACTATCAAAAATAAAATGTAGCGGGGTCCCCTTCACCCACATCTGTGAATGAAAAAGGCGCTCCCCCTCTTCAAATTATGTTGGTTCTTCTGGTTGAATTGTTACGGTCACGACAATAGCAGTGGGGTCTGCGTCGATGATCTGTCTTTTACCAGTATTTTCATAATCATATTATGAATCGGGGTTTGGCTCCTTGTCTTTGATCTCGGCCACAAATGACTGTTTTGAGCGACATTCATCGGTGTTGTGCGAGGGGATTTTGTGGAAATAGCACCATTTTTTGGTGTCCTTCTTTGTCTTCCTGTGACCCTTCTTTTCCTATGGCTTGGACTAGTTTTCGAGAGACTGCTTGTTAGTTTCGTCTTTGTCATACTTTGGTTGTTGTGGATCTACAAACCTGAACTCCCATTTTTTCTAGTGCTTAAATTTATGCTCGATTTGAACAACATATCGATAAGCAGCACCGAGTGATGAGATGTCTAGAAAATCCATTTCAATTTGGATGTATATGTATAGATCCCGACGATATTTCAGAACTAGATGTCGTTTAAAGTCTTTGATACCCATCTTGGTAAGAAATGTATGGAAGGTATTGGTGAACTCCAGAACTACTTGGCCCTTCTCTTGCCACAGTGTGGTCCATCTCATGTAATGGTCCTCATAGTTGCCAATATGATAATACTGTTGGATCATGTTGTCATTGATGCCAATGGTTTGATTGATTGATGTCAAGTGATTTATTGATGTCAAAGGATTGATTGATTGATGATTGATGTAATATAATATGTATTGTCCTTG
>ML790038.1:103618-136719 GCA_009831015.1 Picea engelmannii | reverse complement strand
ATTCCTCGCTTCTGACCTCGTTGTTAGACGTAAAGCGAGATGTTGATGTTCCTTGCTTCTGACCTCGTTGTTAGACGTAAAGCAAGATGATTCATGCTTCTGACCTAGTTGTTAGACGTAAAGCATGACGTTGTGATTCCTCGCTTCTGACCTAGTTGTTAGACGTAAAGCGAGATGATGATATTACTTGCTTCTGACCTAGTTGTTAGATGTAAAGAAAGATGTGACTGACACTGAGTTGTGATGTTAAGCTAGTGTAGTACTGTGATGTGACAGCCTAGTGCTGTGATGAGGTATCATTTTTTTACTAATACATGTTTGATGTAGATGATGATAGCATTCTTTTGAGAATGATGATGATGCTGATGAAGAAAACTTCCGATGACTCGTAAATGTGCTAGACAATTGTTCAAGATGATATTGATGATATTGTCCTCGAGATGCCATCGATGATGCAGAACTCTCTCGCCTGATGCTGATGAAGAATACCCTTCTTGTTAAGGGGGAGTGTTGAAATAATGTAACTGCGAAGAGAATTCTTCTTATTATTTTGTTATTGGATTAAATCCCCATTGTGGATTAATCATGTTATTATTATTATTATTATTGTTATTGGATTAATAACACAACTGTAACACCCTGTTTCCCCCAAATTGTAAATATAACTGAACTGGCCAAGGACTATGGAAAAACTTATAAATATGAATATGTGATGTAAATGGACCTGCAGAAAGAGGTCAATGAATGTAAATGATAGTTTGAATTTATTGCAGAACTGCTGAGGGGGGATGTGCGGAAAAGAGACCACGATGGTGGTGGAGGGCACCTTGAAAAAGAGGCGTTAACTTCCGCCGAGAATTTAATACCGTATTTGGACTCCATTGGCCCGGAGAACCAAAAGCGACTCGCTAGCCCTGAAATAAATGCCTTGCAGGCTGGTAGGTTGATGGCTTGATGAGGGATGGGGAGGTGAACCGTCGATCCGTAGAGCCATCATGAATGATCAGTGCAAGGGTAATCGTGCCACACGCAACCTCGCGAGAGGATAAGGCATATGTCTGAAATGATTGAAAGCGGCGCAAATGCGAGGGGAACTCTGGAAAATTTCTAAGCAGAGTGAGTGATCGCAGAGAGAGGGAATTGCAATCTTTTCTCCTGGGCACTGGCAGACGGAGAGACGCAGGTCTCAAGACGTTGTGGTCTCAGCTCGGGGGTGGCTAGTGGTAAATCCAGTAGGAGTCGCTACACCTACGGTTGGGTAGAAACGAGCACCCCTCTCAGTAGTTGCTTCCATTGCTGAAGTTATTTTGATAAGTATTTTGATTACATTGCATTCTGACATTTATATGCTGGCACATATGCTCATAGACTTGTGTAATTGTAAATGTTTCCTGTGTAAGAATATCGGTGCAGTAATGGATAATGAGGAATAGATATTGGCTCATAGAGTTGTGAATTTGTAAATGGTTTCAGCATGGGGATGTCTGCGTAGTGCTTGCTGTGAATGAGTTGATATATGCTTAATACCGAGTAAACCGTGCAAGACTTACGTTGATAAAATGAAGTTAACCATGCCCAGCCGTTCTCGAGAAGCTGTCTCCCTTTAACTGCTTCCGGGTATGCCCCGGTAGGAATCTCTTCTCAGAGGTTCCCTCCTTAGAAAGGTTCACCAAGAACCCAGAACAAGGACTCGAACACACAGGCCTTATTAACCCTGTACGATGAGGAATGATCCTATTAAGGTTCCAAGCTTGTAGTGTTGCGAGAGGTAATAAGTCGACGGATGAGATCTTGTCGGAGGACCCATCGTCATTCGCGACCTTTAGATTGACGGGAGTAACGAAGGAATTACATACCTTGACCCTTTGTCCTCTATCATTGTGAGCAACGAGAAATTTGGATCGTAAACCCCAAGACCCCAAACGAACAAATCTAGACCGTTAGATCTCGATCCAATTACCCGTCAGCCGTAGGATCTGGAGAAGCTGCGCAGGGGTTAAGCGCAGGAGTAGGCATGCGAGGAAACGATCTGAGCTGTCGGACCTTGAATCATAGCCCCGACAACCGTTAGAACTAGAGAAGATGCACCGAAGTTAGACTCTAGAGTGAAGAGGAAGAATCCTAACTGTTGATTTCAGAAGGACACGTGTCAACATCCCGGAGAAGTCATCGAGACCATAGGGTCCTCGGGGTTTTGTTGAGTCTGAGAATCGAGACCTTATGGTCCTCGAAATCTCGAGAACGGATCCTAGCCGTTTATTTCGGCAGGACACGTGTCAGCGTTTGGGAGGCGTCGGGATTTTTACCATCGGAGATTTACGAAGTATAGAACCGTTACATATTGAAATCGCGATACGCGATTTCCCGAGCAGATCTGGACCGTCCATTGTGCAGGACGTGTGTCAGAGGATCCCGTAGAGTCGTGGATTGGGAAATCGGAGTTCTCGAGGCCATGAGAACCAGGACATCATAAGTCCCGAAACCAACCCCGAGAATCAATCCGGGCCGTCCCTCTGCGAGGACAGTTTGCAAAGGATCGGGCGTCATCGGAGTTTTGTTCATCGGAGTTTTGATGGTAAGGAAATTGTGCAACAGGAAATCGTGATCCGCGATTTCCTGATGAGATCTGATCCATTCATGATGAGGACGCGTGTCAGAGGATCCCGAGGGCCAGGGGTTCGGCATTTCGGGATTCTCGATGGCGAGAAAATCACACCCGGAGAACTCGCGAACCCCGAAAGCCCGACGTAATTAACTTAACAATTAAACCTTCTTCAAGGATTAATTAATGATTGTTTAAGTAAGACTTGATTATATCGCGAAATCGGAGATCACGGATTCGGGGTTCAGTATGCGCCAAATCTTTGTTGTGGGAAGACCCGAATCCCGACAGGGTGTTACAAGGCCACAGTCATGAGGGTCGGTCATGTAGACCCAGGTATAGCCAGTAGGGGCTATCCCTTAGAGACGGAGCTCATCGAAATATCGAGGATCGAGAGTCTGTGAGGACAGAGGTTTGTGACGACTAAAGTCGCGAAATCCCGAAACCCCGATGAGAAGTTGTCATACAGGAACAGGTCGTATAGACCAAAGGCTTAACCAAGCGGGGCTGAGGCAAACCAGGGGTGCATCGAAAACTCGTTCCATCGGAGATTGAGGATTCGAGAGGATGGGGACCCTCGACACCGCAATCTCTGAAACCCTGAATCCCAACATTGAACCAGGGATGGGTATTTTGCAACTGCAGGTTTCTGGAGATTTCTCATTAGTGGGAGATCAATCCAAAAAATTTTAAAACTACAATAGTGGGTCTGTTACAACAACCCACCAAAGCTACAAGAAAAGAAAAACACCACGAAGCCAAAAAAGGACACGTGGAAGTGGTGTGAGTTCCATAAGAGCTCCACTCACAAGACAAGTGAGTGTCGGGCCAAGCAGACACTGGTAGCCGAGTTGAAGGCTTCTGAATCAGATGCATGCTCTGACTCTAAATCAGAACCTGACAAGGGGAATGACAATGGGAAGCAAATTATCGATGTGAAGCCCAATGCCACCATTTCCACCATGAAGATCTAGAAGGAGGAACCAGAAGATCCAGAGGAGGCGGACCATCTCTTCCATTCCAAGATGTGGGTAAAGGGTTCCCCTTTGTAGTTCATTTTTGACAATGGGAGCCAGAAGAACCTCATCTCGGTAGAGGTCGTGAAGTGGTTGGGATTTCTAACCACATCACACCCACAACCATACACCATCGGGTGGTTGCACCAAGGACGGGACCTCCGTGTCAGTAAACAATGGCACCTTCCCTACAGCATCAAGCCCTTCACAGATGAGGTATTATGTGACATTGCTCCTCTTGATGTTTCTAATGTATTATTAGGCCAAATGTACTTGTGGAAGTGACATGTTGTGTATGAGTCCAGGCCTCGTGCTGTTATTATCACTTTGGGAAATAAGTTGTATAGGATACCGGAGATAGCACCGCCTACCACCATCTCTTTGGTTACTGCAAAACAATGCAGTAAGCTCATTTCCAAAACCAGGAAATTTGTTTTTTTGATGATCCACCCTCACAGAAAGAGGAAGACTATGGTCATGACCTTCAGAAAAGGCCCTGCTGCACGAAAACAACAGATGGGTAAGGTTGTGGAGGAGTACGAGGACATATTCACCTCCCCCGTAGGGGTGCCTCTACACTACCAGATCAAGCACCCCATCGATCTGACCCCAGGTGCATCATTTCCCAATGGACCCATTCATCGGTGCTTTGTTCTGGAGAATGACGAAATCAAGAGGTAGATTCAGGAGTTGTTTAGAAAGGTCACATCCGACTAAGTTCATCACCCTGTGGGAGCCCGATCGTGTTGGTGCAGAAGAAAGATGGGACTTGGAGACTCTGCATTGTCTATCGGGCACTGAAAAAGATCATTGTTCGAAATACGTACCTGATCCCACATATTGATGACCTTCTGGACCAACTCAAGGGGGTGAAATATTTCAGCAAGATTGACTTCAAGTCTAGGTATCACCGGGTACCAATCGAACCCTCTGATGTGTGGAAGACTGCATTCAAATCCAAGGAGGGCCTTTTCAAATGGTTGGTCATGCCTTTCGGGCTGACGAATTCCCCTGCAATCTTCATGAAGCTAATGGACGACATCCTGCAGCCATTAACCAACTCATTTGTAGTGGTGTACTTGGATGACATTTTGATCTTCAACCAGACTTGGGAAGAGCACCTCCACCACATCTGATAGGTCCTCCAAACACTATGGCAACACAAGTTGTGTGCCAATTTGGAGAAATGCACTTTTGGCATGACCCTGGTTCAGCATCTGGGATACATTATTGATGAGCAGGGGGTGCATGTGGATCTAGAAAAGTCCAAGTCATTCGATATTGGTCAGCCCCAACCACCCGAATAGAGCTCCGTAGATTTTTAGGTCTTGCCAATTTCTACCGCAAGTTTGTGTTGGGCTTCTCTCATATCACTTGGCCCTTGAGTCAAGTCACCAAGGGAGGAGCTAAAGCAAAAAAAAATTGGTTTGAATCTCAACAAAAGGCGTTCGGGGAGTTGAACCATCGTCTCTGCTCTGCACTAGTGCTCACATTACCATACTTGCAACAACCATTTGAGATCGAGACAGATGCCTCTAACTATGCTATTGGGGTAGTCCTTACTTAACATGGGCATCCAGTGGCATATCACAGTGAGACACTTTTCGACACAGTCCGTAAGTATCCCACTTATGACAAATAAATGTAGTCCATTGTGCAGGCTTGTCGGAAATGGAAGAATTACATTTTGGGAAAGGAAACGGTCATCCACATAAACCACCGACCCCTGCAGTTCATACAGACACAAGGGAAGTTGCATAACGATCTCCATCAGAAGTGGTCCACATACCTGCAACATTTTCATTTGAACATTAAGTACAAAAAAGGCAGCACCAATAATGTTGCAGACTGCCTCAGTCGACCACCCATCATGGCACTAACCACTGTGTTCAACTCTTGTGGGCACGAGACTTTCTATTGGCCACTTCTCCACACAAGTGATCCAGAGTTTGGCCACACATACAATACACCCTTGGAGGGTAAGAAAGTTCCCAATTTTCACCTCCAAGATGCCCTGCTTTGTCACCTGGGACACCTTTGTGTTCCTTCAAGCAAGCATGCCAAGATGATTTGGGAGGCGCACTACAGTCCGGTCGCTGGGCATTTCGGGGTCGAGAAAATCGTGGCAGTACTGCAAAAGTATTTCTATTGGCCAAACCTTTGACAAGATGCCAGGAAGCACATCAAGTCCTGCACTGCTTGCGCCATTGCCAAACCAACCATCAAGAAGCAAGGCCTCTATACTCCGCTTCCTACCCCTAGTCGACCTTGGGAATCCATCTCTATGGATTACATGTCGGGCCTTCCTTCTACTAAGCATGGCAATGACTGTGTTTTTGTGGTCGTCAACCGATTCTCGAAGATGTCCATTATGATGGCCTGTAAGAAGAATATCAAAGCAGAAGCCACTGCTAAAATCTTCTTTGAATGAGTGTGGGTACACTTTGGGATCCCATAGTCTATCATCTCATATTGAGATAGTAGGTTCCTCAATACATTTTGGTCAAGCCTATGGTTGATGTTGGACACCAAGTTCACCAAGTCCACAACTTTCCATCTGCAAATTGATGGCCAGACAGAGGTCATCAACCAGATGATTGTACACATTTTGTGCATGTACAATTCAAAGCATCCACACACATGGGATGAGAGCCTCCCATATGTACAACACAGCTACAATCGGGCTCTCCATAGCTCAACCAGCCACAGCCCCTTTCAAGTGAGCTTGGGATTCCAACCATTATGTCCCATTGACATAGCCATGCCATTTGTGGCTACTCAAGAAGATTCAGCTCATGTCCAGTCTAAGGCTGACAAGGAAAACAACTTCATTAGGCACATTCAACACATCCGCCAACAGGTTCATGACATCTTGGACAGAGCCAATGCTAAGTACAAGCAGCGACATGATCAACATCGGGTGCCACACAACTTCTAGGTGGGAGACAAAGTGTGGTTGCATTTGCAAAAGGAGTGCCTCATTGGACCCCACTGCAAGCTTCGTCCAGTTCGATATGGGCCGCACACCCTCACCAAGGCTATAGGGGGGAATTCCTTTGAGTTTAGTATTCCACCATTCCTTGGTCTGCACCCAGTGTTCAATGTGGACCACCTTCGGCCCTACTTTCCACCTCTACTAGGCACATCCGACATGGCAGAACAACTCACACCAACAAAGTTAAATCCAGACTACATGGAACAATCCAGAACTAATCAGATCGTGGATACATAGATCAAGCACACTCGAAAACAAAGGATACCGCTATATCGAGTTGTCAAAGCAGGCCAACTCCTTCACCAAGGCAAGTGGCTCACCAAGGACCAATTTCAGCAAAAGTTTCCTCATCTCATGGAGGAACTTTACGCAATGGGGACCATTGCATCTTTCAGTTTTTCAGTTTTCGCACAGTTTACTATTTTTAGCAGTTTTTTGGGTCTTGAACTTTCGGAGTCGTTTTGAGGCCCTAAACGACGTTTTTTGGGAAAACAGGGAGAAACATGAATTGGAGATCATGTTGCTCACCTAAAAGTTGTATTCCTTGGATAGATATTTCTAACGAGGTATGGAACATGTCAAACGAAGATCGTATGCCAAAGTTACGTCCCTGGGAAGTTGATGTACCAACTTACCCAAACGGGGCCCATAGTCTTGGTGTTTCATATCCTAGGGTTAGGTCTTTGGATGTTTAGGGTTTTCCATTGTTTCTCAATAATAATAGGCCTTCGAGCCTCATTGTAAAATAGTTCATAGGCCAGTAGCCGCCACATCTCTTCTCAGAGATAAGCTACCAGCACCCTAGCTAGTTTATTTCCATTTTTTCTGTAAGCATATTTCAGTTATTTGTTATTAATGAAATGAAGTGTTATTTCTGTTGCATCTCTGCGTTTATGTGTATTTATGTATTTCATTGTGTTCCTACATAAATCTGGATCAATCTTTGTCATACTTTGGTTGTTGCAGATTTGCAGACCTGAACTCCCATTTGTTCTAGTGCTTAAATTTCTACTCGATTTTAACAACATATCGATAAGCAGCACCGAGTGATGAGATGTCTAGAAAATCCATTTGAGTTTGGATGTATTTGTGTAGAGCCCCACGGTATTTCAAAACCAAATGTCGTTCGGAGTCTTTGATACCCAACTTGGTGTGCAAGGTATGGAAGGTATTGGTGAACTCCGAAACTGCTTGTCCCCTCTCTTTCCATAGCGTGGTCCATCTCATGTAATGTTCCTCATAGTTGCCAACAGGGTAATATTGTTCATTTACCGCATCCACAAAAAAATACCAAGTGAGATCGACCCCATATATTCCAGACTCCTCTGTCGAACTTTTCTCCCAGTAAGTTTCCCACCAATGTTTGAGATGGGGGAGAGCCTTAAGGAGTGCGAAGGTGATCTTTTCTCTGTCGGAAAAATTGTGAACAAAGAAATAACCTTCTAAGATATTTAACCATTTATCTAGGACATACGCATCTATCTGACCTTCAAATATAGGAATATCAAAATTGACATGTACCTTAAAAGGTGAGGTGCCTCCAAAGTGGATTCTTGATGAAGATGCGCCTAATGCTATCGGGAAGCATTGAAGGATGTGGGAAAAATTCTCCATCATTTCGTCCCTCTGTTGGGTGAGAGCTTGCTCAAGCAATAGACTTATAGGATCGTCTGCTCCATCATTTTTTTTTTATTCTTCCATTGAGCGTTTCTTGGGTGTCTAAGAGCAATTTTCCTCAAGAGAGACAAGCTCGAGACCCAACTAGCTATACTCGGACCTCGTCAGGGAAATGCACTGAAAAAATGATCAAGAGGAGCCTGCTCTGATACCACTGATCCGGATTATTTTCGGCACGAAATGAGAGCAGAGATATAATAAATAAATGCACAGAGATATTGCAGATATTCAATAATATAACATAAATGTATCAGATATGCAACCATAAACACATATATATAGTAATACATTATTTCTATTATTGAAATAAATGTACAGAGACTGTAAAAATACAGAGTGAAAGACTCGCTAGAATAGTGGCATCTTATCTCTGAGAAGAGATGTGAGGGCTACTCGCATTTGCAAGAAGATGATTACAATGAGGCTCTGAAGGCATTTTTACAATAAATAAGAATGCCAAAAACCCTAGACATCCAAAAACCTAACTCTAGGAGATGAAGCCCCAAAAGTCATGTGGGCCCCGTTTGGGTAAGTTAGTACATCAACTTCCTGGGGTCGTAACGTTTGCATACGATCTTCATTTTAGGCATATGAAAGCCCATTTGAAAAGTATCATCGAGAAGATTCATTTTGGGGGCTCAGTCATTCCTTCAATTATCATTGAGAAGCTCGATCCCCAAAAACCTTTATTTAGGCCCTCAAAATTGCCCCGGAAGTTAAAAACTGCTAAAAATAGTAAATTGCCAAAATTGCCAGAAAATTGTTTTGAGCCAGTTGGAAAAGGTGGGTGGCCACCAATATCCACCTAGATCAATCCTCCCTCCTTAGGAAGCAATGGTCTCCATTGTGTTGAGTGCCCAGGGGAGAGGAAAAATTGTTTGTTGAATATGAATCTTGGTGAGCTGCTAGCCTTGCTGGAGACGTCACGCTACTCAGTTTGTGGAAGGCTACCACGAGCATGTGGCTTGAAGGGTTGGACCTTTTTAAATAGTCTGGATACATGAGATTCTTTTGTGTAGAAGGAACCTTTAGACTTTTCTAAAATCTTTTTGACCTGCTTTTGTTGGATTGAACGTGCTTGGACCGAGGATGTAGTGGTTGCAGTATCCTTTTGTTCACCTTTTGAACAGATTGTGAAGAAGCTGAATTTTGTAGTATGAGATACTACCTTGCGGAACTTTTTAGGTGGAACAGTAGTCGAAACTACCTCTGGTATTTTGTAGAGATGACCCCCCATAGAAACAATGACACTGCGAGGTTGAGACTCATAAACAACATGGCACTTCCACATATATGGTTGGCCCAAGAGAGCATCACAGACATCCAGTGGGGAAACATTACATAATACCACATCCTTGAAGGGTTGGATGTCATATGACAATCGACACTGTTGGCTGACACGAAGATCTCATCCTTGGCGAAGCCACCCAATGTTGTATGGTTGCGGGTGTGGTGTTGTCGACAATCCCAATTGTTTTGTCAACAATCCCAATTGTTTGAAGACCTCTATTGAGATGAGGTTCTTCTGGATTCTTCTATCAACAATAAAATGCAGCGGGGTCCCCCTCACCCACATCCATGAATGAAAAAGGTGCTCCCTTTCTTCAAGATCTATTGATTCTTCTGGTTGAATTGTTGTAGTCGTGACAATAGCAGTGGGGTCTGTGTCGATGATCTGTCTTTTACCATTATTTTCATAATTAGATTATGAATCAGGGTTCGGCTCCTTGTCTTTGATCTTGGCCACCAATGACTATTTTGAGTGACATTCATCGTTGTTGTGCCAGGGGATTTTCTGGAAATCGCACCATTTTCCGGTGTCCTTCTTTGTCTTCTCGTGACCCTTCTTTTCATGTGGCTTAGACTGGTTTTCGGAAGACCATTTGTTAAGGTCGTATTTGTCATACTTTGGTTGTAGAGGATTTGTAGACCCGACTCTCATTTGTTCTGGTGCTTAAATTTCTACTCGATTTTAACAGCATATCGATAAGCAACATTGAGTGATGAGATGTCCAAAAAATCCATTTCAATTTGGATGTATCTATGTAGAGCCCCATGGTATTTCAGAACCAAATGTCGTTCTGAGTCTTTGATACCCATCTTGGTGCGAAAGGTATGGAAGGTATTGGTGAACTCCGGAACTGCTTGGCCCCTCTCTTTCCTCAGTGTGGTTCATCTCATGTAATGTTCCTCATAGTTGCCAACATGGTAATATTGTTCCTTTACCGCATCCACAAAAAAATCCCAAGTGGGCTCGACCCCATATATTCCAGACTCCTCTGTGGAACTTTACTCCCAGTAATTTTCCCACCAATGTTTGACATGGGGGAGAGTCTTAAGGAATGTGAAGATGATATTTTCTCTGTCGAAAAAATTATGAACAAAGAAATAACCTTCTAATATATTTAACCATTTATCTAGGACATACGCATCTATCTGACCTTCAAATATAGAAATATCAAAATTCACCTGTACCTTAAAAGGAAAGGTGCCTCCAAAGTTGTCGCTTGATGAATATGTTCCTAATGCTATCAGGAGGCATTAAAGGATGTGGGAAAAATTCTCCATCATTCCATCCCTCTGTAGCATGAGAGTTTGCTCAAGAAACAGACTTATAGGATCGTTTGCTTCGTCATTTTTATTTTCTTCTGCCATTGAGGGTTTCTTGGGTGTGCGAGAGAGATTTTCCTCAAGAGAGACAAGCTTGAGACCCAAATTGATATAGTCGGACCTCGTCGGGGACATCCACTGAAAAATGATCAAGAGCAGCCTGCTCTGATACCACTGATCCAGATTATTTTCGGCATGAAATGAGAGTGGAGATATAATAAAGAAATGCACAAAGATATCGCAGAAATTTAATAATATAACAGAAATATATCAGAGATGAAACCATAAACACAGATATACAGTAATACACTATTTCTATCAATGAAAACAATGTACAGAGACTGTAAAAATACAGAGTGAAAGACTCACTAGAATGGTGGCAGCTTATCTCTGAGAAGAGATGTGACGGCTACTCACATTCGCAAGAAGATGATTACAATGAATCTCTAAAGGAATTTTTACAATAAACAAGAATGTCAAAAAACCTAGACATCCAAAAACCTAACCCTAGGAGATGAAGCGCCAAAAGTCATGTGGGCCATGTTTGGGTAAGTTAGTACATCAACTTTTTGGGGTCGTAACTTTTGCATAAGATCAATGTTTTAGGCATATGATAGCCCGTTGGAAAGGTATCATCAAGGAGATTCCTTTTGGGAGATCAATCATTCCTTTGGCCATATTTGAGAAGCTCAATCTCAAAAAACCTTCATTTAGGCCCTCAAAATGGCCCCGGGAGTTAAAAACTACTAAAAATAGTAAATTGCCAAAATTGCCAGAAAATTGTTTTGAGCTAGTTGAAAAAGGTGGGTGGCCACCGATATCCACCTAGATAAATCCTCACTCCTTAGGAAGCAATGGTTTCCATTGCATTGAGTGCTCGGGGGAGAGGAAAAAGTGTTTGTTGAATCTAAATCTTGGTGAACTGTTTGCCTTGTTGGAGACGTCGTGCTGCTCGGTTTGTGGAAGGCTATCACGAGCATGTGGCTGGAAGGGTTTGACCTTTTTAACTAGTCTAGAGACATGAGATTATTTGGCACAAAAGGAATCTTTACACTTTGCTAAAATCTTGTCGACCTGCTTCTGTTGGATAGAAGGTGCTTGGTTCGAGGCTGTAGTGGCTGCAGTATCCTTTTGTTCACCTTTTGAACAGATTGTGAAGAAGATGAATTTTTTATTATGAGATACTACCTTGCAGCAATTTTTAGGTGGAATGGTAGTTGGAACTACCTCTGGTATTCTGTAGAGATGACCCCCCAGAGAAACAATGACACTGCGGGGTCGAGACTCATAAATAGTATGGCGCTTCCACATATATGGTTGGCCCAAGAGAAGATCACAGACATCCAGTGGGGAAACATCACATAATACCTCATCCTTGAAGGGTTGTATGTCATATGAAAATCGACACTATTGGTTGACACGAAGATCTTGTCCTTGGCGAAGCCACCCGATGTTTTATGGTTGCGGGTGTGGTATTGTCGACAATCCCAACTGTTTGATGACCTCTATTGAGATGAGGTTCTTCTAGCTTCCACTATCAACAATAAGATGCAGCGGGTTCCCATTCACCCTCATCTGTGAATGAAAAAGACACTCCCCCTCTTCAGGATCTGTTGGTTCTTCTAGTTGAATTGTTGCGGTCGCGACAATAGAAGTGGGGTCTGCATCGATGATCTATCTTTTACCAGTATTTTCAGAATTAGATTCTGAATCAATGTTCAACTCCTTGTCTTTGATCTCGGCCACCAATGACTATTTTGAGATACATTCATCGGTGTTGTGCCAGGGGCTTTTGTGGAAATCGCACCATTTTTCGGTGCCCTTTATCTTCCTATGACCCTTCTTTTCATGTGGCTTGGACTGGTTTTCGAGAGACTATTTGTTAGGGCCATCTTTGTCATACTTTGTTTGTTGTGGATTTGCAGACCCAAACTCCCATTTGTTATGGTGCCTAAATTGATTCTCAATTTTAACAACATATTGATAAGCATCACCGAGTGATGAGATGTCCAGAAAATCCATTTTAGTTTGGATGTATCTGTGTAGAGCCCCACGGTATTTCAGAACCAAATGTCATTCGGAGTCTTTGATACCCAGATTGGTGTGAAAGGTATGGAAGGTATTGGTGAACTCTGGAACTTCTTGGCCCCTATCTTTCCGCAGTGTGGTCCATCTCATGTAATGGTCCTCATAGTTGCCAACAGGGTAATATTGTTCCTTTACCGCATCCACAAAAAAATCCCAAGTGGGGTCAACCCCATATATTCCAAACTCCTCTGTGAAAAATTTCTCCCAGTAAGTTTCCCACCAATGTTTTACATGGGGGAGAGCCTTAAGGAGTGCGAAGATGATATTTTCTCTGTCAGAAAAATTGTGAACACGGAAATAACCTTCTAACAAATTTAACCATTTATGTAGGGCATTCGCATCTATATGACCTTCAAATATAGGAATATCAAAATTGACCTATACCTTAAAAGGAAAGGTTCATCCAAAGTGGTCGCTTGATGAATATGTTCCTGATGCTATCAAGAGGCATTAAAGGATGTGGGAAAAATTCTCCAGCATTTCGTCCCTCTATCGCGTGAAAGCTTGCTCAAGCAACAAGCTTATAGGATCGTCTGCTCCCTCATTTTTCTTTTCTTCTTCCATTGAGGGTTTCTTGGGTGTGCGAGAGAGATTTTCCTCAAGAGAGACAAGATCTAGACCCAAATGTATATACTCGGACCTCATCAGGGACTTGCACTGAAAAATCGATCAAGAGCAGCCTGCTCTGATACCATTGATCCGGATTATTTTCGGCACGAAATTAGAGCGGAGCTATAATAAAGAAATGCACAGAGATATCGCAGATATTCAATAATATAACATAAATGTATTAGATATGCAACCATAAACATATATATACAGTAATACACTATTTCTATTAATGAAATAAATGTACAGAGACTGTAAAAATACAGATTGAAAGACTCGCTAGAATGGTGGCAACTTATCTCTGAGAAGAGATGTGATAGCTATTCGCATTCGCAAGAAGATTATTACAATGAGGCTCTGAAGGAATTTTTACAATAAACAAGAATGCTAAAAATACTAGACATCCAAAAACCTAACTCTAGGAGAAAGAGCGCCAAAATTCATGTGGGCCCCATTTGGGTAAGTTAGTACATCAACTTCCCGGGGTCGTAACTTTTGCATACGATATTCATTTTAGGCGTATGATAGCCCGTTGGAAAGGTATCATCGAGGAGATTCATTTTGGGAGATCAATCATGGATGTGGCTATCATTGAGAATATTTATCCCTAAAAACCTTCATTTAGGCCCTCAAAATGGCCTCAAAAGTTAAAAACTACCAAAAATAGTAAATTGCCAAAATTGCCAGAAAATTGTTTTGAGCCAGTTGGAAAAGGTGGGTAGCCACCGATATCCACCTCGATAAAAGGATGATTGTTCTCATGTTATCATTATAGTTCATCCTCATGGTTCCAACCAGCCAAAGGCTGCTACAGAAAAATCATAAGGGGACAACAGTGAAAAGAGGCCAAATGCCTCTCACAATAAATGTGGTTTTTTATGATGATTAATGTTATTTTTTTATGTAGAAGACAATATTTTTACTTTGACAAAGTTTTGGATAACAAGCATAAATTTAGGTAGTTTTTTTTGGGATGGCATGGATATAATACTTTTGGATATGGACATATTATATTTTATTGATATTTAAAATATTTGATCATAATTATGAGAATGAGAGTTACAAGGAGGATATTTGAAATCAAATGATTGAGTTTTATGTTTCATGTTTAATGATTATTAAAAGAAATAAATGGGAGTCACAAGGGGTCTCACCTATTTAGTTATTATTTAATTAGACCCTTATTTATATATACTATTATTATTTGTCTCAACTAATTAGTTAAGCTAATTTGGCTTAACTAAAGAAAAGTAGTTGAACTACCATAACTTATTGAGAAGGAATAAAATATCAATGAGATGAAGAGACAAAGTGGGGGAGAATAGAAGGATAACTAAAACCATAAGGTTTTCTCTATACTAGTGAGATACTTTCAACTTTTATTCATTCTAAGTTTACTAGAAGGCTTAACCTTCTTGATGACAGCAGGGTCTTATTGAATGCAGCAAGATTCAAAAAATTGAATCACATATTTCAACATCTTGTTTTAAAGGTGTATGATTTATGTTTGGCAGTCTGTGTATTCTTGTTTTTTTATGAATTGAATTTCATGATTGATAAATAATATCTTACAGAGTCAAGTGACAACATTTTGTGGCAAGTTGATCCAGATATTTGGCTTCAGTTTTCTTCTTGTTGTCAGAGTCTTTTTGTATGGTGCCCATCGAAAGAATCTAAATATGAATTTGGTCCCTACCCTCACAGGGGTTTGTAAAGAGAACTCAGTTTTGTATCTCATAATGAAATGAATGAAAAAAATTAGATTATTCTTTTAGTCTCACACATGTGTTTTAATGATCTGGTTCATTCTTTTGCTTTTATCTCCATGTACACATTTGTGTAATTTATGTACACATTATTGTAACTTTGTTTAAGTTTATTTCTTTTGCACTGTTATATATAACACATAAAACCAGCCTTGATCCTTTGTACTCAATACTTGTGGCGATTGTTTTTGAGTCTATAAACCCCGGGTGACATTCCCAACTATCTTGTCTTAGCCCAACAAGATATGAAAATTCTTGAGTAAGGTTTTCAATGCCTTCTACTCAACAAGGAGTACAAAGACATGTTTGCCTCACCTATTGGGGCGCCTATGACCTGTCAGGTAAAGAACTCATATGATTTGGCACTCGGTGATCATTTGCTCAACGGCCCTACATACAAGCTTTTTGTTATGGAGAATGTAGAAATCAAACACCAGATCTAAGAGATAATTTTGAAGGGCCACATAAGACCAATCTCCTCACCTTGAGGGAGCCCAATTGTTCTGGTACAGAAGAAGGAAGGGACATGGTGAATTTATATTGATTATAGAGCTCTAAATCAGATCATAGTCAAGAAGTGGTACCCATTCTCTGGATTGATGATCTTCTCGATCATCTCAAAGGAGCCAATTTTTTCAGTAAGATATATATGAACTCAAGATACTACCAAGTGTCGATCGAGAAAATTGATGTGTGCAAGACAACTTTCAAGTCTAAAGAAGGCCTCTTTGAGTGGTTGGTCATGCATTTCATCTTGACTAATGCCCTGAACACATTCATGCAAATGATGGATGATATATTACAACCATTCACAAACTCCTTTGTGGTTGTATATTTGGATGGCACCATCATATTCAACAAAACTTGGGAGGAACAGTTGGAGCAGATTCAATAGGTATTGGGCACCCTATGATGACACAAGTTATATGCCAATTTGGAGAAGTGTTCCTTCGACATGCAGAGAATCAAATATTTGGGATACATCATGGATGAGCAGGGTGTGCATGTGGATCCAGACAAGATCCAAGTCATTCGTAATTAGTAGGCCCCGAAGACAACAATCGAGCTTCACAGCTTCTTGGGCCTCACCAACTTCTACTGTTGATTTCTATTGGGGTTTTGTCATATTGCTTGGGCCCTATGCCAGGAGACCAAGGGTGGATTGAAGGAAAATTTTGTGTGGTTCACACTCCAACAGAAAGCATTCAAGGATTTAAAATTATGCCTCTACTCAACACGAGTCCTTATTTTTCCAGACCTATAATAGCCATTTGATATTGAGATAGATGCTTCAGATTATGCTATTGGTGTAGTCCTCACTCAGCATGGGAATCTGGTAGCCTATCATAGTGTATCTCTATTCGATGTTGTTCATTGATACCCCACCTATGACAAAGAGATGTACTCCATTGTACAAGCATGTCAATAGTCACTGATCATAGGCCTATGCAATTCATGCAGACATGAGGAAAGTTAAAGAATGATCACCATCAGAAGTGGTCCATGTACCTACAAAAATTCCACTTGAATATAAAGTACAAGAAGGGTAGCACCAACCGTGTCAAAAATTTCCTCAGTCAACCCCTAGTGGCAGTGCTAACCACAGTTCTTAACTCTTGTGAACATGAGACATTTGGATGGCCATAGTTATACACTCATGACTCTGACTTTACTACTACCTATAAGACATTGAACATAGGCAAAGTATTTCTAGACTTTCATCTCCATGATGGATTATTATTCCATCTGAGCCATCTCTATGTTCCTTCAACTGAGCGTGCAAAGATGATACAAGAATCTCATTACAGTCGAGCAGTGGGACATTTTGGAGTAGAAAAGAGAGTGGCAGTATTGCAAAAGCATTTTTAATGGTCAAAGCTTTGACAATATGTTTGCAAGTACATCAGATATTGTACTACCATCAACAAACAGGGGTTATACATCCCTCTACCTACTCCAAATAGGCCTTGGAAGTCCATATCCATGGACTACATGTTCATTTTTCCTTCAACCAAGCATGGGAATGATTGTGTCTTCGTGGTCATTGATCGATTCTCTAATATGGTAGTTTTGGAACCATGTAAGAAGAGCATCACAGCTGAGGTTGTTATCCCCTACCCTAGGGATAACTAAGGAGATCATGTCTTGAGGCCCACAGGTCCTAGACATGGAGTGGGGAGAGTCGGATGACTTGAGCATGGCCCCAGAGGGCCCCTCTTTTCTTCAGTGCAGCCCATTTATCAAAAACCACAGTATCCATCCCACCAGTCTGGTCTTGAAGTAGTAGTAAGTCTTGCTCTATAAGGTAATGATCTCGGGTATCATGGTATGTGTCACTCTGATTCTTGAAGCACTTAAATATGTTGCATTGGATTCTCCTTCATTTCATAATTTTTGCATGGAAATTATGTTATTTAACTTATTCATACCTGGAAGGGTGACATGATGCCCTAGTAAGTTGATCTCCCTTTAGAATGGGTTTCTACTAGGTGGGTCTATGAAAGGTCATCGTCCATTCCCTCTATACTTACCACTTTCCATATTTATTCCCTTCATTTTTCCCCTACCTTTGTTCAAGCATTGGGATTTGCCACACTAGGAAGGGTTGTACCTTGCCTTGTGGGAAGAAGGGGCTAAAATCCTAGAGTGTAAAAGTAACTGGCAAGAGTTAAAAGCCAAAAATGAATCCTTTGAGATGCTTTACCCAGGAATTCCTGAGAAAGCAGTCAAAATTTTCTTAGTAAGAAAAGGGAACCCATAAAATAAATAAACACTCAAGGTATTAGTTGGTGGATAGGAGGTATCGTCATTAACCAGCCTATTATGACCATGGGCATGTAGCAGTGTGACACTACCATCTATCTAGTCACCAAACCAGGGTAGTGACTCTTGGTGGCATATCCAAGAGAAAGGGGCTCCCATCACGATCCAACCTTCTCATCTCCATGAAATGTTTGTGGATAACGTTGTCACCTCTGCTCACCAATCCAGGACAATGTCCCTCAATTCTTCCCTTGAAGCTTAAAAGAAAAAGATCAATGAATTTAAGAATAAAAGGCAATGAATGGGATAGGAAACAATGTCATCCATGACAAGGTGAAATTTTCCCTCTACAAAGGCACTCACAGGTAAGATTTACATTTCCTTGTTATCACTACACCAAATGCTCAAAAACTACCCCATGCCACCTCATACACTTACATGACCTGGATTAGTTCTTACATGGGAAACACTCCAAACATAAGGAGGATTAGCCCAATAGGACATCATGAGACCTTCTCCAAAAATGACTTGTTAAATTGCATGACATCTTTGAGCATTTGTCTAGGTAAAGGGGGGTTTGATGCACATGTTTGGGTAATTTAATTATTGGATGTGATATACATGTTATCATCCCTGTGACTTATGAACCCCTAGAAGGCATACTTGTTGTTGTTGCACTACTTTGCCTGGTGCACAGGTACACATGGGGGAATGATTAGCTCAGACCTTCATGGGGATGAAATCCCACAGATGGATGATGTAACCCCAACCAGGGGTAAGAAGGCATCAAATATTTGCACCAAGAAGAAAGAAGGACGTCACCTTGGAGGCACCTTGGCGGACCTAAACCCAGGGGAATCTTGCTTTTCCACCTAGACATTGACCTTTGAGATCCCATGATGTCAACATCATGACCATGGATGTCAGCCAGAGCTAGGGTTTGCATTTTGAGGGTAGTTTTGAGCTATTTGGCACGTGTGGGCATCATCCAGGGCCTTTGGAGGCCAAACGTTTAGCATCTGGAGCCCAACATTCCACCTTAGGGGCTCAATGTCACCCTAGAAGGACATGGTGTAACCTTTGGAAGATTTTTTAGATGCTAATTAATTTTGTTTATGTCTAATTTGAATTTATTTGTAAATTGGCCAAGTCGGCCTTTATTTGACCACAAAATAATTAAAGGTCAACAGTTTTGTATAAATAAACAAAAAGTACATTCATTTTTACAACACAACTCCTCACACAAGAGGAGAGGTCTGAAATTTGTGCCCTAGAAGGGATATTGGCTGAAATTGTGAGGCACACTCTTGTATAAGGCTATTTTTTTGCAATTTGGATCAATCTTGAAATCTTTTATGGTGATCTTGCATGGTATTTCATGATAATTCTTGGTGCAAGTAGGTAAAATCTGCATTTTTTTTCATCTATTGAATGGTTTATGTATGGTTTTATTTGTTCATACAAGATTATGAAATTGCATGATATGCTTAATGCTTGAAGTAAGGAACTTAAATTGCTACTTTCTTACTTTCTATTTGCCAATCTTTTCATTGAATTGATCTAGTAACTAGTGAAACCCTAGAGCCTTAGTTTTATAGCACTCTAAGGTTTTGACCTAGTTATCTTTTCCTAAGTTCTTATCCCATAAGAATCCTATGGAGAGCCAGGTGATAAGGCCTAGAATTTCCTACACCCTACTATCTTGTTTTCTTCAGGAACATGCATAGGGGGACTTAAGTTACTACTTCTCCTATGCATTCCTCTTGGACTTGTGTGCACTATCAAAATTGATTTGTAGCCTTGAAAGAAATCATCCACTTGACTTCATAAGCCCTAGAAGGCACTAGTTCTAGCCTCTCTCTTATTGAAGGATTCATTAAACACTCAAACTCTCTTACTTGAGGCTTTTGCTAACTTCTACTAACCCTAAACTAGACTAATTCATTAACTAACTTGATATTGTTGCAAATCACTGCTACAGCCATACTAATTCATGTTAATTTGTTGCATTCGCCTACATAACGTCCACCTAGCTCACTCAGAAATTTCTTGTGCCAATTTCCAGTCAATCTACTAGATAAATGCTAAGTTTACATGGTCTTTCCTTGCAATTTTGAGCACTAGAATTTGTTGTTGTTACAAAAAATTGCTACATCCATCTAACTGCAGCAAATTCCATGCATAAGTGACATTAAATGCAATCTAGACATTCTCAAATTTGCTTGTGACAATTAATTATCATTCCACCTAGTTAAAACTACATTTTCTTGTCTTTTTCAATCAATTTCAAGGCATACTTTTTGCGGCTATTACAAAACACTTATTGTTGTTGTAAATTGTTACATTGTTGCAACTTTATATCAATTAGCCTATTTTTTGAAGTTTCATGGACTTAAGAAGCACCAACATCATATTTTGTACTTGAAAGCTGTCATATTTCTGTGTTGTCTTGTTCTGGGCAGGTACACTCCATTTTTACTATTGCTTCATCCCTTAAAGAACTTAAGAACCTTTTGACTTGAGTGACCAGTGAGAGGGGGGTTTTCTTGCATCCTTGCCTTAGTCTTATCATCCCTTTAGGTCACTGGGTATGTCTCCCCTGGGTTAACTTTGATATACTCCTAAACAGAAAGGTGTTTCCTATTAAGGTGACAGTGATAGGTCACCCCCTGTTACGCCAATCTTGCATTCACTTGCCTTGGGCTTTGGGAAAGTATAAATTGTGTGATAATAGAGGCCACCTTCACGCTCTTCTTTACAGATGCTTGGGTTAATTTTGGACTCCCATGAACTATTATCTATGATCGAGATAGTAGGTTCCTCAATGATTTTTGGTCCAACCTATGGTCAATGATGGACACCAAGATGACCAAATTGATTGCCTTCCACCCACACACCAATGAACAAATAGAGGTCATCAACAAAATGATTGTCCATATCATGAGGATGTACAATTCCAAACATCCACACACATGGGATGAAATACTTCCTTATCTTCAACATAGCTACAATAGACCCCTCCACAACTATATTGGCCACAGACCTTTTTAGGTGTGCTTGGGGTTCCAACCATTGGCCCCCATTGATGTAGTTCTTCCCATTGTAGTTGCACAGGAAGAGTCATATCATGCTCAGACTGAGGCTGATCAAGAAACCAAATTATTTGAGTGCATCCAGCACATCCAATAACAAGTTCACAATATTATGTTGAAATCCAATGCCAAGTACAAGCAACGCCACAATCAGCATCATGTACTACACAAATTTCAGGTGGGAGATAAGGTGTGGTTGCATTTGTAGAAAGAGAACCTCAAGGGAACCCATCGGAAGCTACACCCACTCTAATATGGGACTTATGCAATCACCAAGTTTTTGGGCATGAATGCATTTGAATTAGGTATTCCTCTCCTTGGCTTGCACCCAATATTTAATGTGGAACTGCTTCGACTATATTTTACACCTCTCTTGGACACTTTGGACACAATAGAGCAGTTGGACCCTACATAAATAAATCCTAACTGCATTGACTAGGTGATAATTGGTCGGATCATGGAGACCAAGACAAAGGACACCCACCAGTAGACCATCCAACTATATTGGGTCGTCAAAGCAGGGCAGTTTCTTCATCAGGGCAAGTGGCTCACTAGGAGTCAAATTCAGCAGAAGTTTCCCATATGATGGAGAAACTTGAATCAATGGAGACCATTTCCTCCTAATGGGGGAGTAATGATCCAGGTGGACATCGGTGGCCACCCACCTATTCCACTGGATCAAATTACAATTTTCCATTTTTACAGTTTTTCTATAGTTTTTCAGGTCCCAAACTTTTGGGGCGGTTTTGAGGCCCTAAACAACATTTTTTTGGCTCGGTGACATCTAATATGTGTGTCTAGGTAGATGTATTGAGTAGGTATCAAGATGGTAATGCCTTGTATAGACCATTCTGACGAGGTATCGAGCACCCCAAACAGATTTCGTATGCAAAAGTTATGCCCTTGGGAAGTTGACGTATCAACTACCCCCATCGGGGCCCACAAACATTTTAGCATTTCATCTCTTGGGGTAGTTGATACGTCAGACAGTCATTTCTCAAAGATAATCTACCACCATTCTAGCTAGCGTGTGTGCTTTTGCATTTTACAATCTTTTGTATCTCAGACAGTCATTTATAGAATCTAAGATTTCTTGTATTATTGTGTTCCTTTCCATATTTTTGTGTATTTCTTTGTTATATCTTTGTTATATTTATTCCTTCATATCATTTCCACAATAATTTGAATCACCATGTGTGTTAAGGGAATTTTCCATCCAACGGTTATACTGTTATGAAGGAACCCACTCTGATACTAATTGTTGGCACACTTTCTTATACTGAGAGGGGGGTGAATCAGTATAATATTGTTTTTTTATTTTCTTACAATATTTAACGATGTGTTACTTTACCAGCTATAGTAGTTAATGATAAATGTAAAACCATA
Organism: Picea engelmannii; assembly: GCA_009831015.1. Taxonomy (NCBI): domain Eukaryota; kingdom Viridiplantae; phylum Streptophyta; class Pinopsida; order Pinales; family Pinaceae; genus Picea; species Picea engelmannii. The sequence continues at coordinate 114,115 of ML790038.1, read as the reverse complement.
CAATCCATAGTACACAGAGATTTAACGTGGAAACCCAAATGGGAGAAAACCACAAAACAATTATTTTATAAAATCATGTAGACACCAACCTATTGTTACACTGTTTGCAAGCACCAACCTACAGGAGAGACCAATCCCCTTAGTTGAGCACCAACTCAATATTTTTTGTATGCACCAACCTACAACTACAATATTTGCAAGCACCAACCTATAGGAGACACCAATCCCCTTAGTTGAACACCAACTCAACATTTCCTATAGGCGCAAAAAAACAATTGCAATATTTGTAGGCACCAACCTATGGGAGACACCAATCCCCTTAGTTGAGCACCAACACAACCATGCATATAGGAAACAACCTACAACTACAATATTTTCATGCACCAACCTACAGGAGAAACCAATCTCCTCAAATTGTCATCAATACCGAAACAAATCATTACTCCATGCCTTCACCTAAACAAATATGCTACTCTATCTTTATTGTCAACAGTTCAAAATCTACATAGTTTTGAAGTTCCTTTTGTCCTTGCACCTCCCTGCCACCCTTAGGCATTCACATCTTCCTTTCATTCTCTGGCATCCTTAGACCTTATACCCTTAGAGCTTACATTCACTTATCCTCTTTTCACTCTTCCTTTTCAATTCTACAATCTCAAAATTTCTCATTCTCTTCCACTACACTGCACTCTTTTATTCCACAAAGCTCAGAGTCTTAGCTCTCTTACTCTCACATACACATCCTTTCACACACACTTAAAAAAAAATTGACGTCATTACTTATATATCCCATACACTCATTGATTTGTCCACATACAAAAATTGAGCTCATGGGGTTGGCTCCAACTCCTATTGAATCTTTCTCAAAACTAGGTTGCAAAAATCCTTCGAAACACCTCCATGAAAATTGATCTCGATCTACTTCCATTGTGCATGTTATCTATTCATAGGCCCCTATCACTCAACAACCAATGTATGCGGTCCTTTAAATCGTTCATGGTCGTCGATATGTTCACTACCCATCAAAACACACAACACGACACGACCTCAACACTCAGCCACTGTCTGATCTATCTTGGATTCCTTGACCATTAATTTGTTGATTTTTGTAGCTTCAGGAAGTATTCCCACAAGAGGCCAAGGTGTCAGGCATGTGGAATCTTCATTGGCACCAAATTATCCTTTTGTTTCAATGAAATCACCCCTGGAATGAGGCAAGGCCCTCATGGGCAAGTTGACGGGATTTGTGAGCTTGTGATGGGGTTCCACACCCACAAAAGGAGAATAAAATATTATAATTAATTATTGAGTTTAGGAAGGGCTCCTAAACTCACTCGTTATATTTGTATATGAAGGAGAGAAGTCATTATGACATTATGCAAGGATGGAGTTAGCATAAGACAGTCTGCACTTGTGCTGGGTCATTTGGTGTTTTCAACAAAGGGAAATTTTGCATGATGGAAAATATGGCTAAGGGTTGAGCACTCTAGTTTTTGTTCTTGGCAAGGAAAAACACACTGCACGTGTGGGAGAGAGAGGTAGCCATAGAAGGAAGAAACTCTATGAGTGGATTGAATCCTACGAAATTGTTTGTATAGGTTTTCATATATGTACATAGCTTTCAATGGGATCGGTCACATCCATACGTGGGTTGCAGTGGGAATAGTCGTGTACATTCGTACAGAGCTTCCTAGGCAACTGTAGGACCTTACATAGCTGATAGGTGATGTCAACAGGTTGTACATGTGGTCTGCAATAGATTTGTGGGCAAAATATATTTCCAAGATATTTATTGAGCTGGTCACCGAGGTATCAGGACTTCAATGTTGCATTGATGTTCTAATATTTCAGTATTTGATATGATGATATCGAATCACCAGGGTATTGGCCCACCGAGCCCTTGGGTAATTAACACTATGCTTGTATTATGCATTTTCAATCTCCCGATATGTGATATACAATATGTGTCACGATGTTGATGTGGTAGATGAGGTGGCCTCCTCGTGGACAACCATACTGACTTGGGCCCCCTCTACATCTACTGACTGACATGGAATTGGCATAGCATGGCACGTGGCATTGATGTGTCATCAGAGATGACCCACTAGATATTGGGACTTGGCACTGTGCACGCACTCCATTTTATCATGATATCTGATATGTTGATGACCGATCACTGAGGAACTAAGCCTTCAACCATACATTTATAATTTTTTAGAATGTTGGGCCCCACGACATAAAATTTAATGCATTGCACAGGGTTTCGTAGCTCATTTGTTTTCATTCAACCAATGTGATGTCGCTTTTGCAATATAAACCCATTGAGATTGTTTTTCTTTATGAATGTGGGATTTATCTTTTACCTTGATCTGATTATCTTGGCATCATGCATCCTCATAGAACCTTAGCCAAAACTCAGTCGGCACGTGCCTGATATTCCTCTATGCCCTCGCATTCTTGTTTTTTATTTTGTTGTCTCCTTGATCTCGTCCTCTATTTGTAGGGTTGTAATACCCATGTTTCCCCTAGCTTGTAAATATAATTATATTTGGATAAAATATTGTGGACAAACCCATCATGAGAATTTTGGAAAAGACAATGAACCTTGTTATTATTATTATTATTATTATTATATAATGGAAAATTGTGGCATAACTATTGAAATGAGGTGGCTAGCATGGATTGTGATGCATGAGAGGGGATGGTAAGGGGAACCAGTCATGGTTGAGATGACCCTACGAGATCAGTACGTTGTTGGAAATAAATTGCTCAGACCTAGAACAATCTTCTAGCCCAAAAAACTTAATTACCAGTCAAGATGATAGTTGGGAAGTCTTCATGAAGAGTAAATGAGGAGATGGGTAGAGTACCCGTCTAGAAACTTCCTAATCTGACCCACGAAATCTTGTTGGGAAAGAAAATAAAATTCAGGAAAATCATGGGCAGAGGGCAGAGGATACACACGAGTAGGTCAGAAGACCATTCAAATGGAAGCAGAGTGTGTGAGGCTCTCTAGTCCTGAGAAGAACTGAGAAATATATGTTATTCTGGGTACAAGAGAGCTTGGACAGTTTTTTGTAATCAAAATAGTAAACATAGATGCAGTGATTGAGTGAGCAATCATAGCAGACTCCCTTGCTTGGTGGATAGAAAACTGACCTGCCAGGGGCCTGTGGGAAAAGGAGAGTAACCTCTGTCCCTTGTTGTAGCTAAGAAAAAAGGGAAACTTCATCTATCTCATGGTTTCATGATCTATCTAGGGGGTGGCCAACTGAGGAATACTCAAAGAGTAAATTGTGCCTATGGTTGGGTGGAAAAGAGCACCCCTTTCAACAGTTGCCAAATAATTTCCAATTTTAGATAAGTGTGACTTTGTGTTTTTATGTTGTCTTGGTTGTTTTGTTGTAACATGAATTTTTTTCTTGAGCTACATGATGAAAAATTATTTTACCTTGTTTGAATGGGAGAATTCATGGCTTTGATGGCCTAATGGCCTAGGAAATTGGAAGAAAATATTGAATATCATATTTTGTAGATGGTTTTCTGCCTACCTCTGTTTAGAGAAGGAGAATTGTCAGTAATGAGTTTTAAATGAATATGGGAGTATAATAATTTGACCCCTGTGTTGGTTGGAAAGTCCTCAAGGGACTATCTAGGAACCAAACCTGGAAATACAGAGTTGGGACAGACTCTATGGGATATCTATGAACCTGTCAATCCCTTAGAATTATCGTTGTCCTATTACAGGATTTGGATTATGAAGTGAAATGAGCTTCCTTTAAACCATTATCCCTAGTGACCACATGCTCATCTCTGCGACCTTAACCAAATATCGGATAAGATATGAGTGTGTAGTCCTCAGGGGATTGTCAAAGTCCCATATGACCAGGACCCTGGAACCCTACGCTACGCTAAAAAGGAGCTAATCCTTCTGGGCTTCGAGACTTTAGAACTCCGGGATTCCAGGATGTTGAAACCTCACAACATTCAAATAAATTCGAAGGCAACTTGTCAAAATGGTAACCAGATGGTTGGACCAGCAATTGGTGGTATCTTACCCTTTTTCATGGAACTCTTCCCATCATTAAACTTTGACAAACTTTTCGGCCTTGAAGTAACACAAGCCATAGATCTAAGGACCTTCAAGATCTTTCCTGACTGTTGAATATACGCTACGGTCAAATTCGACGTTGACCTACTCTAGGAGTGAAAAGGTGTTAAACAACTAGAATCCCTGAAATGTCGAAGTCGCAAAGTAACGTGGGTCGTAGATCCAAAGATCCTTCAGGACCCTTCTCGACCGTTAGATCAAGAATAGTGGAAGGATGACAGGAAGAAATCATCCCTACTTTATGACCTTTCCGGTAGGTAAACCTTCGGGACTTAAATGGGTTAAGACTTGTAAGGGACGCAAATTCACTGAAGTCCCAAAGTGGCAAAATCTCACCAACTGTCAGATCGAGGGGAGGAATTCGGTAACATTGTGGACTGTTAATCGAGGGTCCGTTGCGAACCTTCTCAACCAGAGAAAAACTAGTGGGAGACAACATAGACACTTCGTCGAAGTCTTACTTAGAGAGTATGAAACTTTGGAACTTTGGGAGTCTGAGATTCCAGGAGATGCAAGGATATAGGATGGTATGTTAAACACAGAAACGTTGAGGTGCCAAAGTGTCGAAATCCCTGTGTGTGTTTTCCAACCTCTGTTGGACAGGGCACGTACACCATGATGATGTGGCGTGTCTGGATAGTTCCACGTGGTGGAATTAAGTGTGGGACCCCCCCATTGTCAAGTCTAAACTATGTGATAAGTGTGGATAATCTCATCCATCAGATATAATGGTGGATTCATCTCCACCATAGATTAAGCAGTGGAAAGAGATTTAGGGACTTTGGATCTCCGGGAAGTTTATAGATCTACACAAGAATCGTCGAAGGGTCAAAGATCCAATATTCATGAAGGCTCCAGGGAGATATTCCCTGCAACCTCTCTTTCACGACCACATCACTGAATGGGTCACGATAGTGCCATGTCGGATGGCATAAGAGAAGTGAGTCCATATGGAGAAGGGATGGACTTTGAAAAATGATACCTTTTGAAATTCAGGGAGCCATAAATCTTGACTCATAAATTAGTTTTGGATGAGTTTATAGTCATTGGAAAGCTCTTGGAGAGTAGAAGGAAATGGTGCCCTTATTCAAGGAACTCAGAGAATTTGTAGGAAGGAAACAATTTATACCCCATCCCTTAAAAGGGTACTTAGGGGGTTGGGTGTGTGATAAATTGGTATCATAGTAGGTAACAACGCTTGGCCTGCTTGGGCTCATGAAAGAGAGCAACAAGCTTTAATAGAAAACTTGGGTTGCCACTGGGTGGATCTATAAAAATTCATCCTCCATCCCTCCATACTTACCACTTTCCATCTTTATTCCTTCCATATCCCCTATCCTTGTTTGGGCATTGGGATTGGCTACGTTAGGAAGGGTTGAACCTTACCTTGTGGGAAGAATGGGATAAAGGCCCAGAGGGTAAAAGTAGCTATAAAGAGTTAAAATCCAATGTTGAAACATTTGAGATGCTTCGCCTAGGGATCCCTAAGAAATCAATGAAAATATTCTCAGTAAGAAAAGGGGACACATAAGATACATAAACACTCAAGGTATGAGTTGATGGATAGGAGGTTTCATCATGAGTCGGCCTATTATGACCATGGGCATGTAGTGGTATGACACTACCACCTATCTGGTCACAAAAAAAAGGTAGGGGCTCTTGGTGGCATTGCCAAGAGAAAGGGGGTCTCATCATGAACCAACCTTCTCATTTCCATGAAATGTTTGTGGATAACATTGTCACCTCTTGTCATCAAGACATGACAGTGGCCCTCAACTTTCTCCTCAAAGCAAAAAATCAAAAGATCAAAAGAACTAAAGCTAAGAATAAAAGGTAATGAATGGACTAGGAAACAATTGCATTAATGACAAGGTGCATCTCTCCCTCTACAAAGGCACCCACAAGTAAGGCTTTACATTTCCATGTTATTACATGAACCCCATGCCAAAATACTTACCCCATGCAACTTCATACACTTGCATGACTTAGATTAGATCCCACCTTGGAAACACCCAAAACTTAAGGGAGACTAGACCAATAGGACACCCTGAGACCTTCTCCAAACCCAACTTGTCAAATTGCATAACGTCTTTGAGCATGTGTCTGGGTTAAGGGTGGTTTGATGCACATGTTTGGGTAATTTTATTATTGGATGTGATTTACATGCTATGATCCATGTGACTTATGAACCCCTAGAGGGCGTACTTGTTGTTGTTGCAGGACCTTACCCGGTGGACAGGTACACATGAGGGAATGATTAAATCGTACCTTCATGAGGGCTTAAATCCCAGATATGGATGTTGCAACCCTAGCCAAGGGTAAGAATAAACTGAAGATTTTCACCGGTAAAAAGAAGGATGTTGCCTTTGGAGGCACCCTGGCAGACCTAAACCCAGGGGGATCTTGCTCTTCCACATGGAAGTTGGCCCATGAGGGATCTGGACATCACCATCATGACCCTGGACGTCATCCAGAGCTAGGGTATGCATGGGCATCATCTGGGGCCTCTGGAGGCCAAGCGCCCTACATTTTAGGCTCAACGTTCCACCTTAGGGCATCAACGATACCCTATAAGGGTATGACGTCACTCTTGGAGATGTCTTTAGGTGTTAATTAATTTTTGTTATGTCAAAATTGGATTTTATTGTAAATTGGCCAAGTCGACTTTAATTTTGACCTAAAATTAATTAAGGGTCAAAGTTTTGTATAAATAAATATAAAGTACATTCATTTTTACATCATAGCAACTCCTCACACAAGAGGAGAGGTCTAAAAATTTTTGCCTCTTGATGAGTACTTGGCTGAAATAGTGAGGCGCACCTCCCTTAGAGGCTTTTCTTGCAACTTGGATTGAATTCATGAGGTATTGTGGCAATCTAGTGTTATTTTGCATGATTATTCTTGGTGCAAGTAAGTAAATTTTTCTTTTGTCATTTATTTGAATGGTTATGGTATGGTTTACTTGCTCATATAAGATTATGAAATTGCATGCCTAATTAATGCTAGAAGTTAAGGAACTTAAGGTATTACTTACTTGCCTTACATTTTCCAAGCTTCATTAAATTGATCTAGTAATTTGTCAAACCTCTAAAGCCCTAAAGTGCTAGCACTTTAGAGGTTATGAACAAGTTATTGATGCATAATATTATACTCCAAAAATAATTTTAAGAAGAGTAAGGTGCTAGGGCCTAGAAGATCGTACACCATAGCTACCCCCTCTCAAAGTCTATAACCTAGGAGGACTTAAGGTACTACTCTTCCTAGGCTTGTTTTCCATCTTAGACTTGAACATGATCATTTGTTATTAGATTTAAGGGACAACCTCCATACTTGACTCCATTACCCTCTTCAAGGCACTAGTCTTCATCCTCACCTCATTGACCAAACAACTCTCATACTCTCTTCTTTGAAGATTCCACTAACTAATACTAACCCTAGCTTAGCTAAACTGACTAATTGTGTTGTTGTTGTTACAAAACATTTTCTACAACCATACTAACCTTGTAATTCGTTGCATACACTCAACTAACATTGACATAACATACTCATAATTTGCTTGTGTAAATTATTACATAATCTATTGGATAAATGCTAAGTTTCCATGATATTTTCTTGCAATTATGAGCACTAATTCTTGTTGTTGTTATAAACGTTTGCTACAACCATCTTGATGTAGCAAAGTCTCTGTGAAATCCATATTAAATGTTGGTTAAATACTTCTAAACTTGCTTGAGACATTTGATTATCAATCTACCTAATAAATGTTATCTTTTCAGTGTCTTTTTAGAAAATTTAGAGAAATGTTTCTTGCAGCTATTACAAAATACTTCTTGTTGTTGAAAATTGTCATTTTGCTGCAATCTTATATCAGTTAGCATACATTCAAGTGGTTTATTGTCTTATTGAAGCACCAATATAATTTTTTCCTTGAAACTGCCATATTTGTCTTGTTGTCTTGTTATGGGCAGGTACACTTCATCTTTACTTTTTCTTCATCTCCTAAAGAAATAAAAAACCTTTTGACTTGAGTGACCAATGAGGGGGGTATTCTTGCATCTTTGTCTTAGTTCACCATCCCTCTAGGTCATTATGGACGTCTCCCTTGGGGTAATCTTAACATACTCCTAGAAAAAAATGGGTTTCCTATTAAGATGACAGTGATAGGTCACCCCCTTGTTATGCGTACCTTGTCTCACTTGCCTTGGGCTTTGGGAAAGTATAGATTGTGCGATAGCAATGACCATTAAGAATAACAATCCCTTGTTGAGAATTGATGACCTGTTTGACCAGCTGAGGGGTGCTACAACATTTTATAAGATTGATTTAAGGTCGGGGTACAATCAAGTCCTAATTAAGGATGAAGACATCCATAAAACAACCTTTAGGACAAGATATGGGCACTATGAATTTGTGGTGGTTCCATTTGGGCTTACCAATGCACCAACCACCTTTATGTTCCTGATGAATAATGTACTCAACAAATTATTGGACAAATTTGTGTTGGTATTCATAGATTACATTTTGATATATTCTAAGAGAAGAGAAGAGCATGAAGAGCACCTCAATTCAATGCTTCAAGTGTTAAGAGAGCACAAGCTCTATGCAAAGTTTAGTAAGTGAGACATTTTTCAAAGGAAGGTCCATTACTTAGGCCATGTCATCATTGTGGAAGAAGTGGCAGTTGACCCTCACAAGATCAAATCTATCATGGATTGGTCTACACCAAAGGATGTCTCTGATATCAGATCATTTATGGGCCTAGAAGGATACTATACAAGGTTCATCAAGGGGTTTTCCCAGATTGGTTATCCAATCACCTCGCTATAGAAAAATTTGTTTGGACCATGTAATGTGAAGAGAGTTTTCACCAACTAAAACACCTTTTAACCAATCCACCAGTATTGAAAATTGCAGACCCACATAAGGACTTCCTAATGTGTACAAATGTTTGCAAGGAGGACTTGGAGGAGTCCTCATGCAAGAAGGGCATGTAATATGTTATGAATCCAGAAAATTGAATGCACATGAAATCAATTATGTGACACGTGACCTAGAATTGGCTTCCATAGTTCATGCTTTAAAAATATGGAGGCATTACCTCCTATGCCGAAGATTTGTACTTATGATTGACCATTGTGGGTTGAGATACTTGTTTGACCGACCCAAACTTAATGATCGACAAGATAGGTGGATGGCCCTCCTCAATGAATTTGATTTCAAAATCAAACATATTAAGGGAAAGGAAAACATAGTGGTTGATGCCCTCAGTAGAAGTATGAAAGTAATTCATTTGGCAGTTGTAAGTACCTGTGAATCAAACATCAAGGAGAGGCTTAAAAGTGCACAGGCAGTGGATGAGTTTTTCAAAACCATGAAATCATACTTAGACCAAGAGCCCACAAGGTTGAAGTATGAGGGCTATCAACTGTTGAATTATGGCCTTCTAACTTACAAAGGCATGTTGTATGTTCCAAATAGTGACGACTTGAGGAGGTTCATACTGGATGAAATACATAAAGTACAATACATTGGTCACCCTAGTTATCATAAAATGATTACAACCACCAAGAAATTATTTTATTGGCCGAGAATGAAGGACATAGATGACTAGTTGTCTAAGTGCTTAGAATGTCAGCAAGTTAAGGTGGAGCATAGGTATCCAACAGGGTTGTTGTAGTCCCTACCAATTCCAAAATGGAAATGGGAAACCATCTACATGGATTTTATCATCGGTCTACCTAAATCAACCAAGAAGAATGATGTTATTATGGTAGTTGTGGAAAAGTTAAGCAAGGCTACTCACTTTATCCCCGTAAAGTGAACTTGCAAGGTGATAGATATTGCCAATATTTTCATGAAAGAAATATTTAGGTTGCATGGCATGCCTAAGGAAATCATATTATACAGAGATAGAAAATTTACTTCAAACTTTTGGAAATCTCTATTTGTTTATTTTGAAACTAAATAACTATTTAGTATGGCTTATCACCCTCAAACTGATGGAAAACCAGAAAGGGTAAGCCAAGTGTTAGAGGACATGTTAAGGATGCATGTGATGCATCAGTTGAAGAAGTGGGAAAACTACCTACCACTGGTAGAGTTTGCTTATAACAATGGCTATCAAGAATCCTTGAAGATGAGTCCTTTTGAGGCTCTTTATGGTAGGCAATGCAACATTCCAATTAGCTAGAATAACCTGGTGGATATAATAACACTCGGTCTAGACTTATTAAATGAAATGGAACAACAAGTAGTTCAAATAAGACATAATCTGAAGGTGGATCAAGACCGATAGAAGAGTTATGTAGAAAAAAATAGGACTCCTAGAGAGTTCAAAGTAGGGGATCATGTGTATCTCCATATTAGACCTAGAAGAAGTTCCTTGA
>ML790038.1:85712-102480 GCA_009831015.1 Picea engelmannii | reverse complement strand
CTACCCTCAAAAAAAGTTCACCTTCGTAGGATTGTTCACTCTTTTTGTTTTATTTCAGGAATTCGCGAGTCAGATACTTTAATCCTTGAGTTCACGCATCCCGAGTCACGAAACAGCGAAGTCGTTTTCAAATTTTTGCTCGAGACATTAACTAGCGTAAAATCTTTTAACTCATGATTTGACATCTTCAGGTTTTCGCACCTCGGCTTTTGTCACATTCAAATTTTTTATTTTTACAGCCCGAGAGCCGAGAACACGAGGTACTTTGTCATAACCCTGATCAAGAATTAAAGGCAAAAAGATAACCTTGGTTAAATCTGTTCTCGGCGTCTCGCTACTCGGCACTATCTTTTCAAAAGTCATGGCGTCTAAAACCCCGACTCACAAAGTCACGACGTAATTATAGCAATATTAATTAGTCGCCTAATCTAAGATTTTCTTCCCCTAATTTGAGCCTTAATTATCACCATCTCGCGGTTTCGCGATCCGGCATACCAATCTCCCAAAAACTTATCATCGAAGTTTCGAGTTGCGATATGGCGAATAAATGGATTATAATATTAATGAAGTTCCAAATCATGATTACTGTTAATTAAGCCAAAATCGGTCCTCGCAGTCTCGCGATTTGAAAACTTAAAATGTTAAAAGGAAATTCACGATGCAGCGAACAGCGAGAAAGTTATTAACGTTGCTAAGTTTTGACAATTTAAAATAATGCGAGATATGTCCCACGCATCAAGGTTTGCACATTTCCCGAGGTAGCTACTTGTTCTCCATACTCCGACTGCCTGTCAAACCGCCAAACATTGATGACATTAATGAAGAATTAGGGTGAATCCACGAATAAATAAGATCGGATTTTACGCAATAACTTTGTTTCTAACTGCGATTTGACAGACTTATTTCGAAGAGTACAGAATTTTCAAATATATACAGGAGTTTCATTTTATTATAATGAAAACATTTTTCATAAGCACGCAGAGCTCGTCATTTTCTGAGTTAACTACTTTCTGCATGTATACACAGTTTTATCAAAGGAGAGCGAAAACGCAAGTTTCAGCCATGGCCCCACGGAAAGCAGCAAAGGCGAATATCGAGGTTGCAGGGCAAGGCTCGAATAATGTCTCTGACACTTCACCCCGGAGTGTTTATTCAGTCCCTAGCTGGTTGTTTGTTTCAGATATTTTGCAATCTGAGTTGGTGAATTATTCAGACTCCGACGACAATGAAAAGGACTATTTGAACACTAAATACAAGATTGTTGTTCAATCAAGAATGCACAAGGTAGCAACCAGACCACGGTTGTTTCCCTATTATGATATGATCCGATGGGCGTTGGATCACATAGAATTACCCACCAGAACTATCATGAACCACCAGCGGGTCATGGTCGGGACTTTTAGACCGGAGCACATCCAAACCATGTATAAGCTCCCGGCAACATCTGAATACACGTATGATGCTGAATTCCTGGAGGGATTCAAACAAAAGGAGTGCACTGAATATGACAAAACCATGCTTGGTTTGATAAAGGATTGGGTTTCGCGCTCCATGAAATTCAGAGCAAATGACTAGGGCGTTTATTCAATCACTTCACTGGAGCCACAGTATAAGTATGTGGCAATGATGACTTCCCAGCTATTCGGAAGAGAGGACACGTCACTTTTCTATATTGCGTGGGTGCCTCTCATATTTCGGGTTGCAGAAGGTTGCTCGTTTAATTGGGCAAAGATACTCTCGGACAGCTTGGCCAACCGGGTCACAGAGTATTGGGAGCAGAAGGCAAGCGGGAGACCGTCCTCTTTTTTCATGTCCGCATACATTATGGACGCGGTATATTCTATGACACCATTCCCCTTGATGACTTGGGCTTGGAATCCAGTCTAAGAAAAGCCCATGCATGAGTATCACGACAAACTGTGGGTGATGGTACCCCTGCACATCGTCATTTTTGGTCGTTCGCCACCTCGTATCTCGGACAGCATCGCTACAAATATGAGTGGTATAGTAGACTGGTACATAGAAGCAGAGTTTTCCTATTTCAGAGTGTTCGGAGCTGTTGTTCCTCCACTTGCACTACCACTGTTCATCCCCGACAAGCTTGCTTGTCGCGAGATCGCCCAACAAATAGTGATTGGCGAGGTGAGTAAAGAACTCAAAGCATCTTCGAAGAAGGTATGGTCGTTTTTCCCCGTTCGGCTAAATTCTTATTCTTTATTGGATTTTGGGCATGCTAAAGTCGAGGCTGCAGTCGTGGAAGACCTAAGTTTGGTATCCATTGAATATAAAAAACATGATCCTCAAAAAATTGTAAGCAACCATTTAGCTAGTTGTCGGCTGAAGAGGTTTGAACACGAGTTTTCACCCTCGGATGACATTTTCCGAGGGGCGAGGTCTTATGGGGAAGTGCTAGTTCGGATCCAATCTTTAGCACCCGAAGACATGGCATCTGTATTAAAATTTCAGGAAAACAGATGAAGTTGTCTTCCTGCTGTGTTGCGAGGAGGGAGCCCTGGTGTTTCTGAGACGGAACCGAAGAATGATGAAGGCCCCAAAGAAGCAACTTTTGGTTCAGGAAAAAGCCATAACGAAGGGGATCAAACGAATAAGCCCGAAGCAGAGACACAGAATCTGGACCCGCTAGAGACCCAGAATCCAGAAACTGAGACGAAGACCTCTGAACTTCCGAAGAAGCAGGACTCGGTTGTCACACCAGGAAAGGCAGCGAAACAGATTGGGGAACCCATCACTTCTGTCACCCCCTTGTAGTCGACGCGCGGAAATATAGAAGAAGGATGGATTTTCGATGAGAAACTAAGGCCTATTAGAGCAGAAGAACTTCCTCCAAACGAGTTCTTCTTTGACAAAAAGAGAAAAGTAGTGGTGAAAAGGGATTTCTACCAGGACGAAGGATCGACGGCTAAAAAATTCAAAGTTATGACCGATGGAAAGAACAAAAAGAATGAGGAATTCGCCACGGATATTGCAGGAACGCTAGGAGCATATGCATTGGTGAATCAATTCTCGGTCGAGATGTTAAAAAACCAGCTCAAAAGAAATAATCGTCTGATCAAGACTCTCGAAGCCAGAGTAGCTTCGGCCACAGAAAGCGCTAAAGGTCAGGTGAGTGGGGAAATAGAACTGGCCCAACTAGCTGATAAAAAGGAAATAGAAGTACTCAAAGCCAAGTTGGAGCAGGCGCATTCAGTGATCCGAGACGGTCGGGTGCAGGCTGGTCAACAAAGGACTATGATTGCAGAGCTGTAGGCTCAGGTGGAGATCGCTGAAAGCAAGGTGATCGACGTCGAGGAGTTTAAATCCTGAGCGACCCAGATTCGGAGCAAGATCTCTTCTGCACAGCAGAGTTTGCTCGCCAAAGTAGGAACAATCCAAGAGGATTTTTTGTTGATGCATAGGGTTTCCGAGAACCTGACTGACAGAGAAAGAGATGCAGGAGTGACTCGGGTCACCTTCCAGGAGGCGGTGATAGCCACGAATGACAAAGTTTCGGCAGGATCCCCTAGACTCACTCTTCCAGAACAAACTAGAGGTAACATTTTGTTGAAGTATTGGGAGCATAGCATTTCCCTGGGCAAGGAACAGGCCCAAAAAGTGACCAATTCATTAGAAGAAGCCTTCAATTCTATAGAGGGTGAGTTGTTGGGTATGGACACTGGAGGCGATGCCGAAACTTTAATACAAATGAATGTAGAACAGATCTCGCTTGATCTGAAAGATAAGGAGGAGAGAGATTTGGCAGATATCTCTCAGATAGATAGGGTGGACATGGCTCGAGTTGATAAGCATTTGATCCAACCCAGCGCGCAAATAAGTGCCCTCGACATCGTCGATGCACAAATGGGGGACAAGCTGCAACAGTTAGCCCGAGAATGCTACTTCGCCGAGGCCATCTGTCAAGCGGAACCTTCACAACTCGTATCTCAATTTGTGGACAGATGTATTGCCTACACCGAATCTACGCGAAGATGAGCACCTGGCACCAAGTGAAGATAGAGTAAGAGAAAGGGAACGATTGCACCCCTCTCAGTTGTAACCGAATTTGAAACCGTTGAGATTCTAACTGATCTGTAAAGTTGTATAAATATAGCACAGAAAGAAAAAGAAGGGGCTGGACCTTTTTTGTGTCGATTGTAATAGAGTTTTGCATTGGAGAAGTTAATATAAGCAAATCTGAAGATTCTCGATTCTGTCAAGACTGTGTTACAAGTTTGTTTCTTTGTATTTCATGTTTCATTTCATTCCATTTGTTCATAATTGATGTGTTTTTTTATACTTTAGTACGACCACTACTATAACAAAAGGATTTTAGTTTTCTGTATTTGTTTATTGTCTTTCCTCTGCACCAGCTATCAGCGAGTGTAAGACCGATCTGCACATTCAGAATTCTACATATATTCTTTGCTATGTCAGCTATTTTCTTACTAATTTCCTCTTCTGTTTATATGTGAGTTTTCTCTTTGACAGGAACCTTGTGTTATATGCAGCTAAATGTTTCTCTTTCACATCACACCTTTATAATAAAATATAATACAGTTACGGGAAAGAGCCTTCAATTTGCATTTCCATTTTATTCCATAAAACATAAAATTCACTTTATTTCAACCCAATCAAGACAACATTTAATCTCTCCTTAAATCCTTTCCTAATCTTACTATTCCTCCATGATTGTCTCTGCAGCAGCACAGCCTAATATCGAACCCGGACTATCGAACCAAACACATATCGCCTTAAATCTTTTTGACATAATCCTGAAAACTGCCAATAACTGGGAGGAACTTGAATGTTCATGGGCAGCCATTGAACAAGATATAACTACTCAGGAACAGTTGCAAGCTAGACGACGCGAACGTAGGAACCTTCCCTAGTTTCCTATACCGAAGGTTGACGTTACACTCTTACCCATTTTTCACCTACTTTCAGATGCCTTGACACTGTACTTTTGAGCCTTAAGTACAGACTCAGGAACAACAAGACCAATGCTGGGACCAAGTCCTCTAGTACTTCAACCTTTGAGATTTCTTGCCTTTGCAATCTTCCAACTCCCTCGGAGTAAATTCCACTGAAGTGTGTATACTCTATTCACTAGTAGATCAAAAGGTTTTGACTTAATCTCTGATTGAGTGGACAGTCTATGCAAACTCAACAAGGTGTTTTTTTAATGGTCTTCTCATTGTGCTCCTTTTGGATCTCAACTATGGATATTCCTTCTCGACGAATGGTCAAATCTTACTTCGGGGCTTCGACACTCTATGACTCCAGGTTACTAGAAACCTAAAGTAGTTCAATTTTTTCGTAGGTTTAACTACCGAATAAGTCATAACACAACGATGATCGCTTGTTATCGGTTAACATCTCATGCTTACTTTGCCCTCCCACTGTACTCAATCGAACAGTCAATATTTAATCTTGCATTGAGATAAATGGTAGGCGCAAACCCAACCAGGTGGCTTGTTAACACTTTACCATTATGCACGTGTTTTAGATGTTTTCCATGTAGGTAAACTATCCAATGGTCCAAATATTATCTCAAGGATTCGACACTCTGGGACTCTGAGGATTCAAGCTTTACCATGTCCTTCAATTTATCACCAAAGTACCGAATAGATCCACCACTGTGGATCATCCCCTAACTTAATCCGATGAATTTTATTTACTCCGGGACTTCGTGCCTTTGGCCCCACTTATACTATCTTTCCACTACGTTTGATCAATGGTAAAGAATGATCCCAAATTAGATCAACGGTTAGATTTACTTTGTGATTCCTGCCTTCGGCAAATAGCTGATAAAATAAGCTTGGATATCCTCGAAGTTAGTAATCTCAGAGTGACGTGGCTTGCTAATGTCATTGTTAACATGGCACTCATTGAGTGATGGCCATGTGCCACCTCAATTCGTGACTTTCGTATACCTAAACTACCAACTAGACCTTGAC
This sequence comes from Picea engelmannii, assembly GCA_009831015.1. NCBI lineage: Eukaryota > Viridiplantae > Streptophyta > Pinopsida > Pinales > Pinaceae > Picea > Picea engelmannii. Next base: position 96,526 of record ML790038.1, on the reverse strand, counting down.
ACTTGTCACCAGGTGATTGGGCCATGTGTCATCTTTGTCTTCTGCCACATGTCTCCCTCCTAGATCATGGTTTTGCACTTTGTGGCTTCGGGATTTTTAGTTGTTTGGTACTCCTTGTAATCCCGGAGTGGTCAAAATCAGGTTGACTATTCCTTTCCTCACATGATGATTGTTCATATTTCATGATTTTGGGGCTTCGGCCTTCGAGTATTCTTGGTTCTTCTAAACTTTTTATCACCGGAGTGGTCAACACCAGAGTTGACCTACCTTCTTTTCTTTAGTGCAATCTAATGGTTCAACATTTCCATTCCAAATTGACATTCAGCGCTAAATTCTAGATTAAATCTTAATATAACGGTTGAGAACTCATTTGAAGCTCCTTCTTGATCAACGGTTGACATTATTTCACAATTCATACTTACTCTATCCTTCCAATAAGCTTAATCAATGGTCGATGGGATTTCCCAACTCTTCTTTTGATCTGACGGTCAACATGACTTCGGGGCTTCAGCCTTCGGGTATTCCTACATGTTTCAAATTTCGTTTCCTCGGTGTGGTCAGTGCCAGAGTTGCCTGCTTGATCTAAAAGTTGAAATCTCACCTAAAGATCCTTCTTGATCTAACAGTTAGTGTTACTTCGTGAATTCGCAGCTTCGTTTCCTTTTCCTTGTCTATAAAAAATGTCGAAGTGGTGAATTTCCAGAGTTCTAAATCTTCTTCTTCTTGGCTCCTATCAATTGTTGATGATTGATTAGTTCGATCTTAATGGTTAATATTTAATCTTGTTTCCACCAGTGATCGGATGACCGTGAATTCTCCCGAACTTCATTCCTATCCCTGATCAATGGTCACAATCACTTGAAGTCATTTGCAAAGGATTTCTCTACATGTAGAAATATGTTTCAACTTCACTTGAATGTGCTAACTCCTCCTTAGCTTTGTATCAGTGCGCTCCTTTATGCACTGTCTATACATGATCACAATATTCTATCTCTCTCGAGCTATGACTTTTCCAAAGATCTTAACACTACGTGTTCTGATTTTGTGTGTGTATTATTTTTAGAATCTCCCCGCTATCTCTCTTGAGCTTTAGGAACATATGATCACTATTGATCCTATCGTGATTAACAATGATCACGAATTGCTTCTGCCACAAGGTCATATTCCTTTTTCTATGATTATTGTACATGTTTGACTCATGTTTCTAGCAATGACATCACGCAATCAATGATTCCAACAAACGACACCTCGATTTTGTGGAACCTTTGAAATTTTGGACAGAGTGGGACCTGTAGCATATAGACTGGCACTTCCTCCCACAGTGAAAGCACCTAATGGTTTTCATGTTTCATTGTTGAAGAAATATGTACATGATTCTAATCATATAATTGACTCGTCTGTGATCCACGTGGAACCAAAGGGAGAATTCCTACCAGAACACCATTGCATACTAGACATGAAGGACATTCCACCAAGGAAAAAAACTATTGCGCAGGTCAAGGTGCAATGGAAACACTTTGGTCCAAATGAAGCTACATGAGAATTGGAGGATGCCATGAAACAAGCATACCCCTTTTTATTCATTGTTGTACATAAAGACCACAACGACAGGTAGAAAACTGAGGATGATATTCCTTTAAGGGGGAGGGGATTGTAATACCCATGTTTCCCCCAACTTTTAAATATAATTATATTTGGATAAAATACTATGGACAGACCCGTCATGAGAATTTTGGAAAATATAATGAACCTTGTTATTAAAGGTATATATATATATATATATATATAATAAAAATGGAAAAGTGTGGCATAACTTCTGAAAGGAGGTGGCTAGAATGGATCATGAGGCACAAGAGGGGATGGTAAGGGGAACCAGTGATGGTTGAGATGACCCTACCAGACCTATGATGTTGGATATAAATTGCTCAGACCTAGAACAATATTCTAGCCCATAAAATTTAATTACCATTGAAGTTGGTAGTTGGGAAGTATTCCTCAAGAGTAAATGAGGAGATGGGCAGAGTATCTGTCTGGAAAATTCCTAATCTGACCCATGAAATCTTGTTGGGAAAGAAATGAAAAATTAGTAAAATCATGGGTAGACGGTAGAGGATACACACGAGTAGGTTGAAATACCATTTAGAAGGAAGAAAATCATGTGAGGTTCTCTATTCCTGAGGAGAACTGAGAAATATATGTTATTTTGGGTACAGGAGCACTTGGAAAGTGTTTTATAATCAAGCTACTAAACAAATATGCAATGATTGAGTGAGTAATCACAACAATCTCCCTTGCTTCATGGATAGAAAACTGAGTTGCCAGGGCCCTGTGGGAAAATGAGAGTAACCTTTCTCCCTTGTTGTAGTTGAGCAAAAAAGGAAACTTCATCTATCTCATGGCATCGTGATCTAACTAAGGGGTGGCCAATTGAGGAATACTCAAAGAGCAAATTTTGCCTATGGTTGGGTGGAAAAGAGCACCCCTTTCAACAGTTTCCAACTAATTTACAATTTCAGATAAGTGTGACTCTGAGTTTTTATGTTGTCTTGGTTTTTTTGTTGTAATATGCATTTCTTCTTGAGCTCGATGATGGAAAATTCTCTTAACTTATTTGAATGGTAGAATTTGTGGCTATGGTGTCCTAGCAGCTTGGGAAATTGGAAGCAAAGCTTGAATATTATATTTTGTAGATGTTTTTTTTCCTACCTCTGTTAAGAGAAGGAGAATTTTTAGTAATGAGTTTTAAATGAATTTGGGCATATAAGACTTTGACCCCTGTGTGATCAAAATCTGGACCAGGGGTCAAAATTTTGCTCAAATTTCAAAGTGCTCAGAATGCGACGAAAATGGTTCCATTGCGTCCGTCTCGTCTTCCTGATTCCGGTGGTATATTTACTTTCTCAAACGGAGTCTGTATCGAGAAGATATCGCGATCTGTTCGCCAAGCCAAACAGGAAAAAAAATGATGCTGACTGTACCTGTCTGTACAGTCCGTACAGGACACGTGGCAGGTCCGTACAGGACACATGGCAGGTTGGTACAGGACACGTGACAGGTCTGTACAGGACACGTGGTGGCTCCAGGTGATGACACGTGTCAGGGAGATTTGGAATTTTTGGTGTACGGTTGGACCAATCCTGAAGTGACATGTGTCACCACTAGAAGGGTGACACGTGGCACGGGTGACATCAGCGGCTGACGTGGCAGGATGATGCAGCAGGTGACTGGGAATTACGGCAATGATGTGGCAAGGTTGACTGGGCAATACGGTGAAGTGACGTGTCTGGCATGTGGACCAATCGGTGTTTGACATGTGGCATCATTTGGACGAATGGTAAGGTGCCACGTGGCCCGGTCAAGGGCTGCCACATGGCACCTCGTGATTTGATGTTGGGTTTACATGTAAAAGTTTTGGTATGTCGTCGGATGGATTCGAATGGGTGACATCCCTCTATGATAAAGCCTTCGCCAAACTCCACTAACCATTATGCCGCCAATTGGTTCTTGTTTTATATGTCTATGCATATATATTTAATGTGGTGTATGGTATTAAATGGAAAGGGGGTGGGCCGGGGCTTAGCCCTGACCCATGGTTCTTTACCATAAAACATATAACCATATGTTATAAACTTGTGCGCGGGTGTCAATATGGCATAAATTGTGTTATATAATATGTAACCGGTGGTATATAATAATGTGCGCGCGGTTTATAATGTGGTTCTGTTATAACACATATAACCGTGTGTGTGTTAATGTATATTGTGCGCGGTTATAAACGGAGTGCGGTTACATTGTAGTTGTGAACGGTTGGCGCGTGGAGTTTATAACATGTGTTGGTATAGCCCACGGTTTTGATTATTAACCATATGCCCATGACCTGGAGCTGGAGGAAGTTGGCACAGTTTTGACTGTTAGCCTTTTTGTCAAATACGCACGGTCTTATGGACCACATGCCTGAGAGCTTGGCGGTTAGGGGTTGGAGGCTCCCTAACCGTTCTACAGTTTGCACCGTTGGCGCGGTTGCACTCTGTGCCAAGTTTTAACACGCATTATGGAGCGTGTTCTAGGTTCATGCACACAGAGGTGCGTTTTGTAGAGCCAGTTTCAAAAAGCTTGAAGGAGGAAAATGGAGGAGGCCTAACTTCTTCATCTTTTGGCCAATTGAGGTGTCGTAAAAGCCCAGTTAGGGGTTTTTGGACGTGATGGATCCATTGGTGCTGTTTTCAAGGCCATTTGAAGACTTCTTCTATGAGTTTTTCACCATTGAAGTTTCAGGAAGCTCCAGGGAGCTTTAAGCCCTCATTGATCGAGGACATGGTTTGGTGAGCCTATGTTTGTTTTCTGTGATTGAATAATCATTTTTGGCTAATTGATATGCTCTGAACACATTGGGACAGGTTTCAGAGGCTGTTGAGGACTTTTACAGGTGTTTTTTCCAAAGAGAANCTCAGGGAAGCTTATGGCCACATGTAGAAGAGGTCATGCCCGGATGAGCCATGATCCGTTTTCAGAGTTCTATTAGTCATTTTTGGGGTTTTTATGTGTTCTGATATCAATGGTACAGTCTATTTTTCCATTGGAGTTGAGAAGCAGCTTGTAAAAGAAATTTTGACAAATTAATCCCAGAGAGCCAAGTCCATTGATGGAGGCTCAAGGAGATGTAGCCCGGAGGGGGGTGAACTCCTTTATCAACTTGTTCTTGTTGTGAGTTTGATGGCTTATTTGCTGCAAGTATTGTTGTTGTGTATTTGTTTAAAGTACATATTTAACCATATAAAGGAACAATTCCTCACACATAAACATTTACAAGAAGATACATGAACTTAACACATAAGTTTATCTTGCATATTTTAACACATGAAGCAAGGTCCTGTAAAGTTTATTCTAATGAAGTAGCGGGTGATTTCATAGCATAACAAGTCAGCCTTCTATTTTCAGATCACTGTGTTGGTTGGAAATTCCTCAAGGGACTATCTAGGGACCATACTTGGAAATACAGAGTTGGGACAGACTCTACGGGATAACTCTGAACCTATCAATCCCTTAGAATTATCATTGTCCTATTACAGGATTTGGATTCTGAAGTGAAAGGTGCTTCCTTCAAACCATTCTCCCTAGTGACTGCAGGCTCAAGTCCGCAACTTTAACCAAATATTGGATAAGATATCAGTGTGTAACCATTGGGGACTTGTGTAAGTCCCATAGGAATAGGACCCTTGAACCCTGTGCTACACTAAAAAGGATCTAAGCCTTCCAGGCTTTGGGACTTCGAAGGTCTGAGACTCCGAGATGTTGAAATCTCACAACATTCAAATCATGTCGAAGGTAACTAGTCAAAATGATAACCAGTTGGTTTGGATGACAATTAGCGGTCTCTTACCTATTATTGTGGGACCCGTCATTTCATAGGAAAAATGTTCATAGGTCTTATATTCGCTAATAGCTGATACAGAGGAAAAACTGAAACAGTTAGATAATTTGATTGTTCAATCACCACAATAGAGGTTGCATCATGAAATCATTCATCGAAGGTATGAAATAAAAGATGGAATGACAAAGAAACACATAACTCAAGCTTGACAAGATCTGGAATCTTCAATCTGTATTGTATTAATTTTGGAAAAATGAAATTTTCTCTTTACCATCCCATCCAGAAAAAAGCCTCGTCTTAGTCTTGAAAGATTATATTTATACAAAACTACCAATCCTAAGATGGTTGGTGAGTTCCTAATTTCTAGTGACTAACTATTTGTTAAAAATAGATCAGAAACCATTTGCATGATCGTCTCCATTTTCTGCTTTTTTGGAAGTAAAGAACCTCCAAATGATACTTTTACTTTGTTGATGACTCTCCTTCTTTTGATCCAATATATTCAATGCATCTCTTCAGGAGCTGTGTAAAATTTCTGGGGGGGTTTGAAACGTCCGTTGCCTCAAAAAGATAAACCTTCCTCTATATCTTGGAGAGACGGTATTCAATTCCTTTATCTGCAAACTTTATCGACTTCAGTTTTAAGTTGGGCTCAACTAACAACATGTCTATTAGGGTGACATCCATTTCTCTTAGCTGTGAAATTTATATTTGAATTTCACTCAAATTTTCTCTAAAATGTAATTGATGTCTTACAATATTAATCTGCCCCAGAAGTCCTGTACAATTGCCTTTTCCAATGTTTAATAACCTTTTGTCTAAGAGATCAAAAAATTCTTCACAATCATCTCTGATTTCCATAACTATTTTTTTGTTTTCAGTTATGTTGGTTTCCCATAGCTTGAGCGTGATGTTGCCTCTGATTTGCTCTGTGGATGATATTTTCATAGTTTTGGATGTCTCTTCACTTGTCGCATATATGATTTCCTTTTGGAGAGTAACCCTTGATGCTTTGGCTTCTTTTTCCCTCAGGATAATATTATCAAAGGCATTATTTACTTCTTAAAAGTAACTCTGAATAATCTCTATCTTGGAAATCAATTTCTGTTGTTCAACTTCTATTTTTGAATGCACTTCCAGTGAATGGGCCTGGAAAGCTTTCATATCTATGACTTGACCTTCAATTGACTCTATTTTAGCTTGTAATTGAATTACAAGCTCTTCTTGCATTCAGCTCGACTGCATTTTCTCATTCATCTCGTTGAGGCTTGACTTTAGGGATTGGATTTTTCGCTTTTCTTTGGCTCTGGCTTAGTCCAGGCCTTTCTTTATTTCTTCTTCTATCTTTTTCTCGTTACTTTTTAATTGGCCCTATAGATCGGCTATCATGAGATTCTTTTGTCTCAGACATGTCTTCATATTTTCAATAGTAAAAAAGTTAGCAGAGGCCAATGCTCCCATAGAACCAGCTACTTCGGTAGCGAAAACTTCTTCCTCTAAATTATGCCCATCTATTATGATTTTGTGCCTCTTTACCATTGCATTTTCCCTTTGATGCATTTCTTGTTTCAACACTGCCTTTCTCTTCTTACTGAAAAAATAATCAGATGGAGGAATCTCTTCTCTGGAGATGGGCTCAAGGTCACTAACGTATAGGGTTCCCAGCTGGGGGAAACCGAAAGTGGATTGTAATGGACTCAAAGAGGCGATGGGAGCACCTAGTTCTGTAGATCTTACCTCATCTGTTGCTTTGGGGGTATTTCCATGAATTACAGATGATGAAGGGAAATCTGGTTTATCAGACACTGGGGGTGTCTGAGACCCTTTTTCCATTCCTGAGTTCTCTACCTTTCGTCCTTCTATTTTTCATGGAGTCTCTTCGGTCTCTTCCGGAATTCTCTTTGTACTTTCTTTATCCTATCCTCCTGATCTGAAACCTGGGGGTACGTTTCCTTGTTCTGGAGGCTGAGTTGATGCTTCTCCTAGTAATACCCCAGGTAAACCACTTCACCGATGTTTCTGGAAGTTTAGGAAATTGTTTTGCAAGTCAAGTGACAAAGTTTGAAACCTAGCGAGCACTTCGTCATAACTTATAACTCCTCTGATCATGTCATCACAAGGGGATTGTTCATGTTACTATGATTTCATATTGTAGTTAACTTGATGATTACCCACAATTTTATAGGGATCATATTTCCTGTGATCAAGATTTAGCAACTTTATCTGTTCGAAAGCGGCCGCCTCAACCTTGGAATGCCCTAGATTGAGTAGCGAATATTTCCCAATCTGCACAGGGAAAATAGGCCAGAATCTCTTTTGGGCCACTTTTAGTTCATTCCCGATGCCACCTATTACTATCTGATGAGCCACCTCCCTGCATACCAGTCTATCAAGGAGGGGTTTTGGTAGTGCGTGGGGAGGGATTGAACATTCGAAAACCCTAATGTAGGAAAAAAATTCTTCTATAAACCAATCAGCGACGGCATTGAGACTTTCCATGACTGACTCAGAAATATGGGGAGGCTCACAGCCATACAACATCTAGTGCACCAGAATCACCACAAAGTGGCAAATTTCGTATAAGGAATCCTTAGCATTTTCTTCCCACAACTTAGAATAATATTCATGAATGGGTTTATTGGAGGTTGGATTCCAACTCCAATTCATCAGAGGGAAAGGGGTCATGAAGCATATGGCGTCCATGATGTAAGCGGACATATAGAAGGCCACTGGTTGGCCCTTGGATTTTGCATTTTGGTACTCTGTCACCTCCTTAGATAAATTGTCTCATAGGATTTTGTCTCAATTGAAACTAAAACCTTTAGTTTCTTCATGAAGAAGAGGCACCCATGCCGCAGGGAAATGAGTGGGGATTTTCTTTCCGAAGAGTCTGCAAAGCATCATGGCTACATAGACCATGTATTCATTCAGTGAGGTTGTGGCATATTTCCCATGAGTATCAGCCTTGACCTTCATTGGCACTCCCCACCAGTCTCTAATTATATCAGGGTATGTCTGATTTGCCTCTGCGCATTCCTTTCTTTGGAATTCGGCTATGAATTCAGCATTATAAATCTACTTAGGATTAGGGGATAGAATGTACATTACTTGTATATGTTTAGGCCAGAAGGAACCGACGATGACCCCACAACTGTCCAAAATGCTCCTTGTCTTCGCCTCTGCTCTCTCCAAGGCCCAATATATCATGTCATTATATGGCATGAGCTGTGGGCATGCTGCTATTTTGTGAAGTTCAGACTCCGCTATGTCCTGGAGTTTGTTCTCAGAATCATGCGGGAAGTTCTTAATTTCGTAATCTAGATTCTCGAAGATTTTCCTCCAAGATGTAATAGAATCAATAGCGTGGGGTGAGGTATCAGCTACGACATCTCCTTCTATACCTGTGCTTTCAGCAGTTCCCTCAACTTTCTTAAGTACCCTCTTAGGTGCCATAGATTTTGCACTAGATTGAAAACTTGATTGCAGAGAAAGAATCTATCAGCCTGGATAAACACAACTCGCTCATGAATGTAAAAATGAGAATAAAATTCGAACTACAGAGCCTATATTTCCTTTAATTTCCTTTAAACGAACGTACTAAGACAGGGGGTAAGACTTTAATGTCTTAATGAACAAAGATATGTTTATTGATATGCAATTAAGTTCAAAATATCTTTAATCGTCTGTTGCAGATATTCTCATATATCGGCGATTTCAAAATGGAGTTTCGAAATGAATGTTTTATGAAACGCCGAATTGCGAAACGCGAAAAGGAGTTTATTGATTGTTAATAATGTTTTAGAATGACTTAATTAAAGTTTTAAACTTTGTTTTAGAGATTATGATTCCGCATTTCGGAGTTTTGGAGATCACGCACCCAAGAGATATGTCATATGCAACCCCTAAATTGTGAAATCGCGATAAGATTAACTTTGGTGTTTGATCGTTGTGTTAACTTTAATTAATCGAGATTTAGGAGTTAAGTTCGGGTTTTCAGAAATCGAGAATTAGGATTTCAAGGATCTATATTTTGAAAACGCTTTGTTAACAGGAAACCCAAACTGCGATAGATTTATGATTCATTAATTATGATTAGGGGTTTACTTAATCACGCTTAGAGGGAACTTTATGAAGAACGTGTTAGGACTCATAACATTCACTCTTAATATTTCTTTGCAATGAAACCTCTTTCAAGATTTCAGCACCAGGCTTTTGGAGTTGTTGGCTTTGGAATTGGAAACTCTATGAAATTTCGAATCCCGAATTAAAAGAAAACTTTTTTTTTTTTTTTTTTTAGTTAAGGGCGGCTCCACACTAGAAAAATACGAAGTTTTAGGTTATACATAAAATGTTTAAACCTTGTTTCAACATAGGCTCCAATTGGGGACCTCTTCTCCTTGTGGTATGAGGAGAACGTATAGACTTAGTGCCTTTATTGGGTAAATGGGGTCAGTTATTCCAGTCTATGAGACATAGTTGTAAAAACCCAACCAGGAGGATAAAGATTTCAACCTTAACTTCGGAAAACTTTCAAGATTAAAACGTTCGACAATCTCAAGATAGGCTCACCTAGATTTCCCTTTCTAAAACCAACCTTAGATTTGTGCAAGATAATCAAAACAAGATTAGTCATTCTACCAATTTTTATTTGATCATATTCGCATCAAGGGACTCTTAGAGTGTGGTCTAGAATCCCATAATATTAGAGTGTAATTTGGTTGAAAGAAGAAAAATTACCAGAACATCATGCAATTCGTGTATAACAGCCTTGTCAGATATGTAGACATTGTTTCACTGCCAGTAAGCCTGTTCAGTACCCCGGTGAAGTTATCAGATTTTCCACATTGAATTTCCTTTCACCACTTCATTATTTTTAGCATTTAAATGTCGAGGTGAGGGCAATCATATAATGAATTTCCTTTCATCATATCTTTAGATTAGATGGGGGAAATCAATAATGAATTTCCTTTCACCATCTGTCTATATATACTTTTGTTATGAAGTGGGGGCAATCAATAAGTATGTAACATACTCAGGGAAAATATAATGCTTAAAAAAATTTTTACAACAAAGGTATGTCAACTTATTTAAATAGCTCTGGATTAATATTCTTTGGGCCCTCAGACACTTTAACTTTATGGAGAATCTCAGGGAAAACTTATTAATATTTCTTAGGGACTTCCCTTGAGCGAAAACGATCATTTTATTTCCGCTAGAATGACTAAATAGATTAGGATTAGCCCAGACATACTTCTGATTCAGCCAAAGTTTAGGAGAAACATAGAATTTTACCTATCCCTACTTTGAAAGTTAGTCTGAACATTTCCAAAATTAAGATGGGACCTTTTCCTTTTTTCTTTCTCTTTTTTTTTTAAAGAGACTAATGGGAAAAAATTCAAGGTTGGGTGAAGAGTAAGCTTGATAGTGATCGAAGGGAAATATA
>ML790038.1:52423-85254 GCA_009831015.1 Picea engelmannii | reverse complement strand
GAAACATATTACTGCATGTAGTGTTTAAAGTATCACCCATTTATAGGGGCACTCAGAATGTCTCCATCGAGATTTTCTAATGAAAAAACATTTTTTCCCTGAGGTCAAGACTCTATAAGGGCCAGACCAGATCGAATCAAACTTGTCGTGTTTGTCAGTGTCTTCTCTTCTGGCTTCCCATTTTAGCACCAGATCTCCAGGGAGGAAATCTCTATCCTTAGCTTTTTGATCGAATAAAGTCTTCATTTTATCCTGATATCTCCGCAACTTTTCGTTTACTTCGGCTCTATTTTGCTGAACTTCGACCGGTTGATTTGCCCTCCTGGTAATGTCGTTAGGTTCTTCGTTTGAATCTTGCCAAAGTTTCATCACTGGCAGAGCAAGATTGATTGGTAAAATAACATCAATGCCATATACCATCTGAAAAGGGGAAATCCCAATTGACCTTTTGATACTTATCATGTTGGCCCATAAAGCGTATTTCAAATGGGTATGCCACGCTTTCTTATTCTCAGTCAATATTTTTTTGATCACGGTTGTCAGACTTTTATTAGATGACTCAACTAAACCATTACCCTGTGGATAATAAGTTATGGAGTGTCCTAATATGATGTTAAATTTTTGGCAAAAGATTATCATATCCATTGATTTAAACGCTTGCACATTATCGGTGACTATCTTTCGGGGACAACTAAATCTGAATAGAAATTTTTCTTCCAGAAAATTGATTACCACTGAGTCAGTTGCGCTTCTCATGGGAATAGCTTCCACCCACTTAGTAAAGTAGTATGTTGTAGTTACAATCCACTTGTGTTGGGTGTTGGAATGTGGATGAATTTCTCCGATGAAATCAAGGCCCCATTGTTGAAAAGGAGCTTCGGTTTTAACTGGAACTAAAGGTAAAGTTGGGACTTTCTGTTTACCTATAAACAACTGACAGGGACTACAAGTTCGGACTTTGGTGTTTACATCTATGAATAGTTTGGGCCAGTAATATCCAGCTCTTAAGATTTTATAAGTTGTAGCTCACCAAACGTGGTTTCCTCCGCACACTCCCTCATGGAACTCATTTATAACCTTTTCGGTTTCGGTCTCGACTAAACAACTCAGCAAGAAACCCAGGGGATCTTTCCAATATAATTTTTCGTCTATAATACAATATTTTATAGCATGTAGCTTCAGTGTCCTGGCTTTAGATGGGGTTAGTTCACTAGGACATTGAAGAGTCAAGAGTTAAGAAACAATATCATGGTACCAGACTAAAGTAGAAAACCTGTCTTGAATCTCAATTGTAGGTGTAGCAATATTGAGTTCATTAATTTCTAGAAAACCCTCGTCTTCTTGCAGCTGATTTATTCTGAGTGCCTACAAGTTTGATTCAACTAGCAATTTAGCCAAAACTTGTCCCTTAATGAGTTTTGTTGGTTTGACTTCCAGATCGAACTCCTGAATCTTAGCTAGCCATCTGCCTCTTATGCCATCACTATCTGGCTGAACCAGTATATCTTTAAATGAGCTTGCACGGACATAGGCTATGATCTTCGAGTGTAATGCATACGTTCTGAAGGCCTTGAGAGCCTTGACCATTGCGTAAGATTGTTTTTCTAGTATATTATATTTCAACTCGGCATCTCTCAGACTTTTACTGGAAAAAACAATGGGTTGTTCAAAGCCTTCTTCGTTTTTCTGTAACAATAGAGCTGCAATAGTGTGTTCGAAAGCGAAGGAAAAAATCAGAAATTCTTTTGTGTAATCAGGACCTTCCAAGACTGGCGCTTCGCTGATAACTTTCTTGATTCATTGAAATGATTCTTTGGCTTCACTTGTCCACCTCGTCTCATTGTTCTTTTTCAACATATTTGTGATCAGCTTCACAATTTCGATGAAGTTAGGGATGAATATTCTCAAGAAATTTATTTTTCCTAAGAAAGATTGAATTTCTTTTACATTTCTAGGGATGTTTATAGTATCTATTGCTTCAATTATTTTGGGATTGATTTTGATTCCATCTTTAGACACTATATGACCTAATAGCTTACCTTCTTGCATAGCGAAATGAGATTTTTTGGGATTGAGGGACAAACCAAATTTACGACATTTCTCAAAAGTTTGCTTCAGGTGCACGAGATGTTCTGCATCATATTTTCAAAAAATAGTCAGATCATCAAGATAGATAACAAAAATTTTATCTCTCTCACCCACGAAGGCGATGTCCATGGCTCGCTGGAAGTTTTCCCCTGCATTCATCAAGCCGAAAGGCATTTTATCGTACATGAAGGTACCCCAAGGGGTAGTGAAATCTGTTTTTTCCTTATCATCTTGGTGTACTGTGATCTGGTTGTAACCTGAAAAACCATCAATCATCGACATTCTGTTAGCTCCAACTACTTTCTCTAAAACTTCATCCATCTTAGGCAATGGGTAATTGTCTTTGAGTGACAATTAGTTCAGGTTTCTAAAATCGACACAAAGTCTGATTTCGCCATTTTTCTTTCTTACAGGGACTAAATTAACCACCCACTCGAAGTATCTTAATGGGACGTTGATTTTAGCATCCAGGAGTTTTTTTACTTCCTTTTCTATCACCGACAGTAACATAGGGTTTATCTGTCTGAGTTTCTGCTTACAAGGTTTGACACCAGGTTTCAAAGGAATTTTATGTTCAATTATAGAAGTGTCATAAGTTCTTAGTTCGGCATAAGACCAAGTGAAAATGTCTTTATATTGTCTAAGAAACTCGGCATATTTACTTTTGGTTTCTAGGGACAGGTATTTGGATAACTTCACGAACCTAGGATTTTCTTTAGTACCAATATCGCAATCCTCAACCTCCTCTGGTTGAGGCTGCAAGATGGACTTTAGAACGATGTCATCCTGGTTAAATAACCTTTCCAAAGGAATCAGGCCCTTGGGGATCTGGTTATTTTTTAAAACAAGCATACAGTGGTTAGTGATTTTATCGTGGAACTCATGGGGGTCTTCTCCTTCCTGCATGATCCAAATAGGATCATTTTGGTTTTCTTGGTCGGCATGCATTTCAGCAAACTCATCTATTGATTCTAAAAATTTGCGAAGCTGTTCATCATCCTCAAAAAATTGCCAATGTTGTATGTTATTCGGTATGGAAGGTCTGTGTTTCATTTTTATATGGTACTTCAGTTTCAAAGCAGTGGGGGGTGTGAATGTTGAGACTACTTTGGCTAATGCATCATCCTGTTGGTTTTCGGTTCTTGGAATGTAGTGAACCTTGACCGAGGAGAATAAATTTCCGATCAGATCCTAGATGAAATTCCTATAAGACATTAACCTAGGATGTTTTCCCTGGTACTGTCAGTTTACCTGTTTTACAATTAGCTCAGTGTCACTAAAGACTTCGATTTTTTTTATTTTCATTCTTCTAGCGGCTTCTAGCCCTAACACTAAGGCTTCATACCCACATACATTATTAGTGTGGTCCAGATTCCATTGTACCCTATAGGAAAAGGGTATTACGAATTGATTATCAGGAGCCACAAGGAGTTCCCCAGCTCCAGCCCCAAAGTAGGACGAAGCGCCATCAAAAAACATCTTCCGCACACCAGTGCTATATACATCCTTTTTGTTTTTTTCTTTTATTGTTTACTCTTCTGTACAACTTTCATCTATACCTACATCAATATCATCGTCAATGGATAAAATACAATTACCTAAATCTTGATACACAATATATACAGGGTAGTTATTCGGGTTGTGTGGATCACTTACCATGAATGCCAACCTGGTTTCTCTATACAGGCGCGTGAACTGTCCTCCAAAAAATGGAATCATAGCATATGGCATGTCAAGCTGGAGAGAGCCTCCAAGATTGGCACCCCAGGACCTAGATAACAACATACCATACTTTGAAGGAATATCGGCAACCACCACGTCCATTAGGATACTTTCACAGGTATCTGTGCAAGATTTACGACCAAGTCTTTAATCATGCCTATACATTTAACCTTTCTTGAATCGAACAAATATAAATCTTCATAAGGCCTGATGATTTCAAGACCCAGTCTATCCATAATGGATTTAGGCATTACATTGTGGGAATCTCCAAAATCTAACATGCAGTTATGTAGCAAGTGATCGAAGACGGTTAGAGTGATATAGAAAGGGGGGACAGTGTCTTTTTCACCTTCGAAATGTGGGCCAAAAACTATATTAGGTTTGTCATCTTCTAAGTTTATAACGTCAACCTAGCTTTCATTTTCTAAAAAACTAATCATCTTAGCAATTTTTTTTTTATAGATTGGGTTTTTTCCAGATCGACAAGAGGTATGGGGATATTGATTTTATTGATTTCATTTTCCAGATTAAAATTCCCCACAATTTTGTCGTTCTCTATGGTTTGGGCTTCGATCCCCTTCTTATCATATTTATTTTGTGGTGAAGGTTTTGTTTCAGTTGCAGGAGATTTTGCTTTCTGTGTTTTGACTGTGGGTGTTTTAGCTGACTTAGTCTCAGTAGGTTGTTTGTCCGTGATGTTAGTTTTTTCAGTCTGCTTTTCATCATTTTTTGAAACCGTCGCGTCTGTCTCACCCCTCGTCAAGTTCTTTTTCATTTGGGCGATTGAAAGACTCATGTTTCTAGTCCTTATATTGTACTTCTGGTGGAGCTCGGCCATTATACCATCTGTAATACCCTGGTAGGTCAAATCTTCAGAAGTACTGTTATTTATGTCATTTTCCAATCTATTTTCTTTATTCAAGGATTTTTCATAATCTTGTCTCAATAAATAGGGTTGTAAATCATCATCGCCCAGATTGTTTATATCTTCCTCTAATTCCTTGAAATCTTTGAGGTCTTCCCCTCCTATAAAGTTTTCACTCTTAAAGGGGGTTTGCATTTTTTGATCCTCATTTTTAATCTATCTCTATTGAGCTTGATGATTGGGATTCCTTCTGAAAAACTTTCTGGGAAAATGGTCATTTTTTGTTTGATCTAATTCCATTTTTGAAATCTTATTAGACGGTTCTTTAATTATTCTAGCCATGTCATCCATTTTGTCTCCTAAAGATCTTCCTGATCCAGAGGATCCTCCTTGTTCTCTGTACCTTCTGGTTTCTTTGTTTCTAGTCTCCATTTTGGCTTTTAGCTTTCTTGAAGCCATCGTGTTTGATTCAATTTCTAGGGCATCGCCTTGCATCTTGGTGAGGTCTATTGATCTCCTCTCTCTTAATAGTAGGGCGAAATCAAGCTCGAAATCTCCAGCGAAAGTTACTTTCGCTGTAGGCTGAGAAGGTTTGACCTCGATGGGAATTTTATTATACAATTTATTAAACCTTTGGGTGAACTCAAGAACTGATTCAGAATTTTTCTTTTTAATAGCCCCGAATTTAGTCAGATAATAGAGGTGATCTTTCCTTTCTCCCCATTGTGTGATGAAAGCACTTTCGAGCTCATCGTATGACCTTAAAGATATCGTTGGTAAGCCTCGAAACCAGGTTGTGACCTGCCCTTCAAAATTTTGTACTAAGAGGCTAGAGTAGACATATTCGTGTTCAAGTCCTAGGATGTCGGTAAATTGGTCAAAGAAATTGATGTGTTTTTGTGTGGTTAAATCACATTCCCCTGTGAATTTTGGGAGATTTTTCATGTAATTTTCGAGGAGATCATGGAGAGGAACTGGAAGGACTAAAGGGGCATATCTGGAAGCCACCTTAGCAAATATTCCAGGGAGTGGTACTTGACCACCTACTCCTCTAGCACTGCCTGCGGCGTTACCTCTAGCCCCACCTCCTCCAGCTGCTGCCATTGATGGTTTGGAGACTGGGACTAGGAGCTTAAAAAGGGGGGCTTTACAGGGATGTGGCACCCTTTCAAATGTGTTTGGATATAGTAGAAAGGTTTCAAAAAACTAGTTATTAAGGTGTGAAAAATTTGATAAAGGAGGACTGGGAAAAAGTGGACTTGCTTCTTTAGACTCACAGGGCGAATATACTAGATATTTGTCGGAGTATGGGGGAGTGGGGATCCGAATTTCAAGAAAAGAAAAGGTGTTGATCGAAGAGGGAGGTGAAATAGATCTCGTATGTCTGGGAGTGAGAGAAACAGGTGAGAAAGTCTCGGTTTTATAATCAGGTAGAACCAGATCGAGTTCTAGCATTGCAGTTCCACAGGTAGATTGGTCTTCGCTAGGAGGTGGAGTATTTGATCTTTCAAGTAGATCCTTATTATTCGACTGTGTAAAATCAGGTTGACAAATCTCATTTGTCAAAGAGGTAGCCTATTTAAGAGATTTGCTTGATTTTAAATTTTTTTACGGATCATAAACCGACGAAGTCTACTTTTTGTCAGGGTTCTTTCTGGTATTCTTTCGGCTAAAATCCAGTTTACTTATCGTGGAGTTGCCAAGTGAAAGATAAGGTAGCCTTAGAAGCTTTTTTTATCTTTGTTCACTATCAAAGAAAGAAAATGTCAATGTCGTTCTTCCCAGGGAAAAGTTTTGTGTCTTTGTTCCTCGGCAACGGTGCCAAAAATATGTTGTCCCTGAGTTTATACTTTAAGGCTCTAAAGTATACCGTCAAGGCATACGAAAAAGGTAGAGATAGTTAATGGGTAAAAAGATCAGTTTAATGAAAAGTGAGATCAAAGTTGGTTCCTTAACTGTCTTTGTATAGCTTCCCATTGTTCTTGGATGCTAATATCCCTTTCAATCACGGCCCATGAACGCTTGACTTCTACTCATGTACTTGTTGTATGTAAGATGGTATTGAATAGGTTTAACGAAATGCTTGTCTGATCTGATAGGTCGAGTTCTATATTAGGCTATCTTGTAACTGGAACAGTCGTGAAAGCTAAGGGTTTCCTTTTTGTAAGTCATAATTATTTTTTAAGGGTCGCAAATTTCTGATTTGAATTAATAAAAATAAAACTTTCAAACTATGAATCAATAGTATAACAGAAATAAAGGTCGTTTCTAGTATCTGAGTCAAATTTAAAGGAGACGGTGCATGGAATAAAAAAAAAAGAAACATATAGTTGTATAACTAATGTGAGGCATTAATTGAAGAGGAATCTCACTTTATGCTAATAGAAGAAAGAGAGATGATAACTTTGATGAAGTATACAATTTCAGAACTCTTAAACGTTCATAGGTCTTATATCCGTTGATAGTTGATACAGAGGAAAAACTGCAAATGGTTAGATAATCTGACTGTTCAATCACCACAATAAAGGTTGCATCATGAAAGAATTCATCAATTGTATGAAATAAAATATGGAATGACAGAGAAACACATAACTCAGGCTTGACAACATCTGGAATTTTCAATTTGTATTGTATTAATTCTGGCAAAATGAAATTTTCTCTTTACCATCCCATCCAGAGAAAAGCCTCGTCTTAGTCTTGAAAGGTTATATTTATACAAAACGACCAATCCTAAGACGGTTGGTGACTTCCTAATTTCTAGTGACTAACTATTTGTTAAAAATAGATCAGAAACTGTTTGCATGATCTTCTCCATTTTCTTCTTTCGTGGAAGTAAAGATCCTCCAAATGATACTTTTACTTTGTTGATGACTCTCCTTCTTTTGATCCAATATATTCAATGCATCTCTTCAGGAACTTTGTAAAATTTCTGGGGGGTTCTGGAAGGTCTTTTGCCTCGAACAGATAAACCTTCCTATGTATCTTGGAGAGACGATTTTCAACTCCTTTATCTGCAAACTTTATCGACTGTAGTTTTAAGTTGGGCTCAACTAACAACCTGTCTATTAGGGTGACATCCATTTCTCTTAGCTGTGAAATTTGTATTTGAATTTCACTCAAATTTTCTCTAAAATTTAATTGATGTCTTACAATATTAATTTGCCCCAAAAGTCCTATACAATTGCCTTTTCCAATGTTTAATGACCTTTTGTCTAAGAGATCAAAAACTTCTTCGCAGTCATCTCTGATTTCCTTAACTATTTTTTTGTTTTCAGTTATGTTGGTTTCCCATAGCTTGAGCATGATGTCACCTCTAATTTGCTATGTGGCTAATATTTTGTAGTTTTGGATGTCTCTTCACTTACCGAATATATTATTTCCTTTTGGAGAGAAACCCTTGCTGCTTTGGCTTCTTTTTTCCTCGGGATAATATTATCAAAGGCATTATTTGCTTCTTGAAAGTAACTCTGAATAATCTCTATCTTGGAAATCAATTTTTGTTGTTCAACTTCTATTTTTGAATGCACTTCTAGCGATTGGGCCTAGAAAGCTTTCAGATCTATGACCTGACCTTCAATTGACTCTAGTTTAGCTTGTAATTGAATTACAAGCTCTTCTTGCATTTGGCTCGACTGCATTTTCTCATTCATCTCGTTGAGGCTTGACTTTAGGGATTGGATTTTCCGCTTGTCTTCGGCTCTGTCTTGGTCCAGACCTTTCTTTATTTCTTCTTCAATATTTTTCTCGTTAATTTTTAATTGGCCCTGTAGATCGGCTATCATGAGATTCTTCTGTCTCAGACGTGTCTTCATATTTTCAACAGTAAAAAGGTTAACAGAGGCCAATGCTCCCATAGAACCAGCTACTTCGGTAGAAAAAACTTCTTTCTCTAAATTATGCCCGTCTATTATGATTTTGTACCTCTTTACCATTGAATTTTCCCTTTCATGCATTTCCTATTTCAACACTGCCTTTCTCTTCTTACTGAAAAAATAATCAGATGGAGGAATCTCTTCTCTGGAGATGGGCTCAAGGTCACTAACATATAGGGTTCCCAGTTGGGGGAAACCGAAAGTGGATTGTAATGGACTCAAAGAGGCGATGGGAGCAGCTAGTTATGTAGATCTTACCCCCTCTGTTGCTTTGGGGGCATTTCGATGAATTGCAGATGATGAAGGGAAATTTGGTTTATCAGACACTAGGGGTGTCTGAGACCCTTTTTCCATTTCTGAGTTCTTTGCCTTTGTCCTTCTGTTTTTAGTGGAGACTCTTCGATCTCTTTCAAAATTCTCTGTGTACTTTCTTTATCCTGCCCTCCTGATCTGAAACCTGGGGGTACGTTTCCTTGTTCTAAAGGCCTATTTGATGCTTCTCCTAGTAATACCCCAGGTAAACCACTTCTCTTATGTTTCTAGAAGTTCAGGAAATTGTTTTGCAAGTCAGGTGACAAAGTTTGACACCTGGCGAGCACTTCATCATAACTTATAACTCCTCTGAACATGTCGTCACAAGGGGATTGTTCATGTTCATATGCTTTCAGATTGCAGGTAACTTGATGATTACCCATAATTTTATAGGGATCATATTTCCTGTGATCAAGATTTAGCAACTTTATCTCTCCTAAAGCGGTTGCCTCAACCTTAGAATGGCCTAGATTGAGTAGCGAATATTTCCCAATCTGCACAGGGAAAATAGGCCAAAATCTCTTTTGGGCCACTTTTAGTTCATTCCCGATGCCACCTATTACTATCTGATGATCCACCTCCTTGCATACCAATCTATCAGGGAGGGATTTTGGTAGTGCGTGGGGAGGGATTGAACATCCAAAAACCCTAATGTAGAAAAAAATTTCTTCTATAAATGAATCAGCGACGGTCTTGAGACTTTCCATGACTGACTCAGAAATATGGGAAGGCTCGCAGCCATACAACATCTGGTGCACCAGAATCACCATGAAGTGGCAGATTTCATAGAAGGAATCCTTAGCATTTTCTTCCCACAACTTAGAATAATATTCATGAATGGGTTTATTGGAGGTTGGATTCCAAATCCAATTCATCAAAGGGAAAGGGGTCATAAAGCATATGGCGTCCATGATGTAGGCAGACATATAGAAGGCCACTGGTTGGCCCTTGGATTTTGCGTTTTGGTACTCTGTCACCTCCTTAGATAAATTATCTGATAGGATTTTTCCCCAGTTGAAACTAAAACCTTTAGCTGCTTCATGAAGAAGAGGCACCCATGCCGCAAGGAAATGAGTGGGGCTTTTCTTTCCAAAGAGTCTGCAAAGAATCATGGCTACATAGACCATGTATTCATTCAGTGAGGTTGTGGCATATTTCCTATGATTATTGGCCCTGAACTTCACTGGCACTCCCCACCAGTCTCTAATTATATCAGGATATGTTTGATCTGCCTCTGCGCATTCGTTTCTTTAGAATTCGGCTACAAATTCATCATTATAAATATACTTAGGATTAGGGGATAGCATGTACATTACTTGTATATGTTCTTGCCTGAAGGAACCGACGACGACCCCACGGCTGTCCAAAATGCTCCTTGTCTTCGTGTCTTCTCTCTCCAAGGCCCAATATATCATGTCATTATATGGCATGAGCCGTGGGCGTGCTACTATTTTGTGAAGTTCGAACTCCTCTATGTCCCAGAGTTTGTTCTCAAAATCATGCGGGAAGTTCTTAATTTCGTAATCTAGATTCTCGTAGATTTGCCTCCAAGATTTGATAGAATCAATAGCGTGGGGTGAGGTTTCAGCTACGACATCTCCTTCTATACATGTGCTTTCAACAGTTCCCTCAACTTTCTTAAGTACCCTCTTAGGTGCCATAGCATTCACACTATATTGAAAACCTTCTTGCAGAGAAAGAATCTATAAGCCTGGATAAACACAGCTCGCTCACGATTGTAAAAATGAGAATAAAATTCGAACTACAGAGCCTTTATTTCCTTTAATTTCCTTTAAACGAACGTACTGAGACAGGGGGTAAGAATTTAATGTCTTATGAACAAAGATATGTTTATTGATACACAATTAAGTTCAAAATATCTTCAATCATCCATTGCAGATATTCTCATATATCGGCGATTTCAAAATGGAGTTTCGAAATGACTGTTTTATGAAACACCGAATTGTGAAACGCGAAAAGGAGTTTAATGATTGTTAATCATGTTTTAGAATGACTTAATTAAAGTTTTAGAATTTGTTTTAGAGGTTATGATTTCGCATTTCGGAGTTTCAGGGATCACGCACCCAAGAGATATGTCATATGCAACCCCCAAATTGCGAAATCGCAATAAGCTTATCTTTGGTGTTTGATCGTTGTGTTAACTTTAATTAATCGAGATTGAGTTAATTTGTAGTTTTCGGAAATTGAGAATCGGGATTTCAGGGATCTATATTTCAAAAATGCTTTGTTAACAGGAAACTCGAACTGCGATAGATTTTTGATTCATTAATTATGATTAGGGGTTTACTTAATCATGCTTAGAGGGAACTTTATGAAGAACGCATTAGGACTCGTAACATTCGCTCTTATTATTTCTTTGCAATGAAACCTCTTTCGGGATTTCGGCACCGGGATTTTGGAGTTGTTGGCTTCAGAATTGGCAACTCTATGAAACGCTAAATCCTGAATTAAAAGAAAACTTTTTCTTTTTTTTCTTTTTCTTTCTTTTTTTTATTTAAGGTCGGCTCCACACTAGAAAAATACGAAGTTTTAGGTTATAGATAAAATGTTTAAACCTTGTTTCAACACACCATAGATTCTAGAGTGGAAAGATATTCCGAGACTTCTGCTCTCCCGATAAGTTTATAGATCTGTAAAATAATCATCAAAGGGCATGTTATCGCACAATTTTTACTTTCCCAAAAGCCAAAGCCAAGTGAACAAGAAATTGACGTAACAGGAGGTTGTCCTATCATTATCACCTAATTAAGACACCTCTTTCTCTTTAAGGGTGAAAGCCCAGGGGAGATGTCCCCTATGACCTGGAGGTTTGAGAAGGAAAAGTTAATAGTATTAAGAAAGTTCTTCCCCTCTCACAATTCACAATGATCAGAAAGTTCCAAAGGTTTAATAAGATGAAGGAAAGATTTGTTTAAGTGTACCTGCCCAAAATAAGACAACAAGAAAACACTATTTGCAAGTACCAATTGATATTAGTGCTTCATAAAACCTTGGACTTTGAACAAAATCAATAGGCTGATATGAAATATGAAGCAACAAAAATTTATAACAACAATGTATATATAATGATAGCTTCACAATTATGCCTTAAACAAGCTTCAATAATGACCCAAAATGATAACCTAAAATTGACAATATGCTAACATTTGTCAAAAGCAAAGAAGGCTATGTAAAATTATCTTTAAAACTTTCTTTTAGGAGCTTTTACTGCTATCATATATGGTTGTAGCTTTCTTTTGTAACAACAACGAGAATGTTAGTAAGTTAGTCTAATCTAGGGTTAGGAATGGTTAGCAAAGACCTTGAAGTAGATGGTTTAAACGTTGTTTTCATCAATCAATCAAATGTAAGGTATGAACTAGTGCCTTTAGGGTAAATGGAGTCACTTTTGCAGCAACAATTTCGAGGGAAACAAATGATAATAAGTGAACTAAAGACAAGAGGGAGGATGGTTGAGGTGTTGGTAACCCAAGGCCTCAAACATCCAAAACCCTAGAAGGAAAACGACTACTAGGAAGTAGGTAAACCTAGGCCCTAGTGGTTTTCCTTCTTCTTTAGGTCAAGCTTGAGATAAATAAAAGCTTAATGAAGCGAAGTACTAGAGTGCTACTAAGGTATGGCTCTAGCATATGTTTCAATGAAGGTGTTTTCTAGCAAAATCAAGTAGGTGGATATCTATTGAGAGAAGGGCAATAACATGTTTTTTTCTCCTAGGGTTTCACACTAGCAATGATCTAGGTGGATATCGGTGGCCACCCACCTATTCCACAGGCTCGAAAAATAATTTTTCATCTTGGTAGTTTTTTGGCAATTTTTTAAGTTCCAAACTTACGGGGCCGTTTTGAGGCCCTAAACGACGTTTTTTGGGGGATTTGAAGTCTAATAAACTGCCAAAGGCACTAGCTTGGACCAGTCAAAAATCGTTCTTCTCGGTTAGACCTTTCCAACGGTGTATCAAGCACCCCAAAAGGAAATTGTATGCAAAAGTTACACCGTCAGAAAGTTGACGTATCAACTACCCCCATCGGGGCCTGCAAACCATTTGGCTTTTCATCTTCCAGGGTTAGGGTTTTGGATTTTACTCATGTTAAAAAGGCCTTTGGAACCTCATTGTAACAATCATCCTCTTGCGAATGTGAGTAGCTGTCACATCTCTTCTCAGAGATAAGTTGCCACCATTCTAGTGAGTGTTTCACTTTGTATTTTTACAGTTTTGTACATTTCGCACATTAATAGAAATTGTGTATTATTGTATATCTTTGACTCTGGTTATATTTCCAATATAGCTCTGTTATATTATTGTTTCTCTTTCAATATCTCTATATATTTATGTGTTATATCTATGCTCTCATTTCATGCCGAAAATAATCTGGATCAAGCAATCTCACAATCTTGATAAATGCAAAGTAAAAGATACCATAACCATTCAAAGAAAGAAGAATTTTATATTTTCACTTACATTCACCAAGACTAATCTATTCATAATCCCTAGTTGAAGACTTTCCACCATGAAAATGCCAAAAATCACCAAAAAAATCTGCCTCCAAGAGTTGTGCACCACTTAGTGCAACTAATAATCCTTAAAAGAGGCTGAATTTCAGACCTCACACTTGTGTGAGTGAAAGATGATGAAAAATATAAGAGGTTTTTCCCTTATTTATACAATAATCATGACCTTTAATTAAAATTTAGGTCAAAAAAGGCCGACATGTCCAATTTACATCAAAAATCCAGTTTTTTACATAAAATTAACAAATTAAACCCTAAAATGTGTAGAAGAGGTATCGTCATGCCCTCCTAGGGTGACGTTGGGCCTCATACGAGAGACGTTGGCCTCCATCAGCAAAATGTTAGGCCTTCCAAGGCCTCTGGATCATGCCACATGTGCCACTTGGCACACAACTGCCTCCATCATGTCCATCTGATGTTGGGTGACATCAAGGGTCACAATGGTGATGTCATGGTTCTCCCAAGGCCAACGTTCAGAGGGAAAGGTAAGACCCCCCTAGGTCCAGGCCTGCCAAGGTGGCTCTAGTGGAACGTCCTTCTTTTTCTCTGGTGCAAGCCTTTGGTAAATGTTTGTCCCTAGCTAGGGTCTCAACATCCATCTAGTGGGCTTTCAGCCCTATGGAGGTCCGAGCTAATCATCTCCCCATATGTACCTGCCCGTCAGGCATGGTATTACAACAACAACAAGTACGCCTTCCATGGGCTCATAAGTCACATGGATCATAGTAATGTCAATCACATCTAAAAATTCAGTTACCCAAACATGTGCATAAAACCCCCCTCTTCCCAGACAAGTGCTCAAAGACGTTATGCTATTCTACAAGCCAGGTTTGGAGAGGGTTCCAGGACGTCCTATTGTGAAAATTATCCTTACGTGTGGGGTGTTCCCAGGTGAAGGCCAATCTAGTTCATGTAAGTGCATGAGATGGTGTGGGGGATGTTTGGGCAAGTGGTGCAGTGATGACAGGGAAATGTAGGTCTTACCTATGGGTGCCTCTGAAGAGGGTGAGCTGCATTTTATCATGGATGCAATTGTTTCCTATCCCATTTAATTCCTTTTTACTCTTTTTCATATTGATTTTTATTTCAAGAGAATAGTTGGGGGACACTACCTTGGCGTAGTGACCAATGGTGACAGAGTTACCCACAAGCATTTCACAGAGGAAGGTTGGCTCGTGATGATACCCCCTTTCTCTTGGCTATGCCACCAAGAGACACTACCCTGGTGTGGTGACTAGATGAATAGTAGTGTCATACCACTACATTCCCATGGACCAACTAGGTTGGCTCGTGATGAGACCCCTTATCCACCAACTAGGTCTTGAGTTTTGTCTTTTTATGTGTCCCCCTTTTTCTTGTTGAGAATCCTTTTATTTCTTTCTTGAGGATATTTGGGTGAAGCATCGGATTTTAACTTTTTCCAGCTACTTTTACCCTCTAACCCTTTAGCCCCTTCTTCCCACAAGGCAAGGTACAACCCTTACTAGCTTGGCAAATCCAATGCTCGAACCAATGTAGAGGGTAGATGAGAGGGAAGATGATGAAAAGTGATAAGTATGGAAGGAATGGAAAATGACCTTTCATAAACCCACCTAGTGGCATCTAACTTCTAAGGGAAACAACTTGCTAGGGAATTTTTTCATCCCCCCCAGTTATGGACAAGTTAGAAGGCATAATATCCAAGCAAACGTCATGAAGCAAAAGAGAATTAAATGCACATATTCAAATGCTTTGAGAATCATAGTGACACATACCATGATACCCGGATTCATTACCTCATGAAACAAATGATAACAAGTGAACTAAAGACAAGAGGGAGGATGGTTGAGGTGTTGGTAACCCAAGGCCTCAATCATCCAAAACCCTAGAAGGAAAATGGCTACTAGGAAGTAGGTAACCCTAGGCCCTAGTGGTTTTCCTTCTTCTTTAGGTCAATTTTGAGATAAATAAAAGCTTAATGAAGAAAAATACTAGACTGCTACTAAGGTAGGGCTCTAGAATATGTTTCAATGAAGGTGTTTTCTAGCAAAATCAAGTAAGTGGATAGTTATTGAAAGAAGGACAATAACATGTGCTTTTCTCCTATGGTTTCACACTAGCAATCTCATAATCTTAATAAATGTAAAGTAAAAGATACCATAACCATTCGAAGAAAGAAGAATAGCATATTTTCACTTACATTCACCAAGAATAATCTAGTCATAAGCCCTAGTTGAAGACTTTCCATCATGAAAATACCAAAAATCACCAATAAAAGCTCCCTCCAAGAATTGTGCACCACTTAGTTCAACCAATAAGCCTTAAAAGAGGCCGAATTTCAGACCTCACACTTGTGTGAGTGAAAGATGATTAAAAATATAAGAGATTTTCCCCTTATTTATACAATAATGATGACCTTTAATTACAATTTAGGTCAAAAAAGGCCGACATGGCCAGTTTACATCAAAAATCCAGTTTTTTACATAAAATTAACAAATTAAACCCTAAAATGTGTAGAAGAGGTGATGTCATGCCCTCCTAGGGTGACGTTGGGCCTCATAAGTGAGACGTTGGCCTTCATGAGAAAAACGTTAGGCCTTCCAAAGCATATGGATCATGCCATAAGTGCCACTTGGCACACAACTGCCTCCATCGTGTCCATCTAACGTTGGGTGACATCATGGGCCTCCCAAGGCCAATGTTCAGGAGGGATGGAAGGACCCCCCTTGGTCAAGGCCTGCCCAGGTGCCTTTGGTGGAATGTCCTTCTTTTTCTGATCTAGGTGGATATTGGTGGCCACCCACCTTTTCTAACTGGCTCAAAACAGTTTTCTGGCAATTTTGGAAATTTACTATTTTTAGCAGGTTTTAACTTTCGGGGCCATTTTGAGGGCCTAAATGAAGGTTTTTCTAGATTGAGGTTCTCAATGATAGACAAAGGCATGATTTAGCCCCCAAAATGAATATCCTCGATGATACCTTTCCAACGAGTTATCATATCCCTAAAACGAAGATCGTATGCAAAAGTTACGACCCCAGGAAGTTGATGTACTAACTTACCCAAACGAGGCCCACATGACTTTTGGCGCTTCATCTCCTAGTGTTAGGTTTTTGGATGTCTAGGGTTTTTGGCATTCCTGTTTATTGTAAAAAGGCCTTCAGAGCCTCATTGTAATCATGTTCTTTCGAATGCGAGTAGCCGTCACATCTCTTCTTAGAGATAAGTTGCCACCATTCTAGCGAGTCTTTCACTCTGTATTTTTACAGTCTCTGTACATTTCTTTCATTAATAGAAATCGTGTATTAATGTATATATGTGCTTATGGTTGTATCTCTGATACATTTCTATTATATTATTGAATATCTGTGATATCTCTGTGCATTTATTTATTATATCTTCGATCTCATTTCGTGCCGAAAAGAATTCGGATCATTTTCTCCAGTGCAAGCCTCTGGTATATGTCTACCCCTATTTGGGGTCTCAACATCCATTTGGTGGGCTTTCAACCCTATGGAGGTCCAAGCTAATAATCTCCCCATATGTACCTGTCTTTCGGGCATGGTCCTATAGCAACGACAAGTACGCCCTCCATGGGCTCATAAGTCTAAGGGAGCATAGCAATGTCAATCACATATAATAATCAAGTTACCCAAACATGTGCATAAAACCCCCTTTTTCCCAGACAAGTGCTCAAAGATGTTATGCTACTCTACAAGCTAGGTTTGGAGAGGGTTCCAGGATGTCCTATTGGGCTAATTCTCCTTAGGTGTGGGGTGTTCCCAGGTGAAGGACAATCTAGGTCATGTAAGTGTATGAGATGGTGTGGGGTGTTCCCAGGTGAAGGACAATCTAGGTCATGTAAGTGCATGAGATGGTGTGGGGTGTTCCCAGGTGAAGGACAATCTAGGTCATGTAAGTGCATGAGATGGTGTGGGGGATGTTTTGGCAAGGGGTGCAGTGATGACAGGGAAATGTAGGTATTACATGTGGGTGCCTTTAAAGAAGGTGAGCTACACCTTGTCATGGATGCAATTGTTTCCTATCCCATTCAATGCCCTTTTACTCTTTTTCTTATTTATTTTTCTTTCAAGAGAATAGTTGGGGGACACTGCCTTGGCATGGTGACCAGTGGTGACAACGTTACCCACAAGCATTTCACGGAGATGAGAAGGTTGGCTCGTGATGAGACCTCCTTTCTCTTGGCTATTCCACCAAGAGCGACTACTCTTGTGTGGTGACCAGATGAATAGTAGTGTCATACTACTACATGCCCATGGACCTTATAGGCTGGCTCATGATGAGACCCCCTATCCACCAACTAGGTCTTGAGTTTTATATTTTTATGGGTCCCCCTTTTTCTTGTTGAGAAGCCTTTTATTGATTTCTTGGGGATCCCTGGGCGAAGCATCTCAAGGTTTGATCTTTGGCTTTTATCTTTTTCCAACTAATTTTACCCTTTAGGCATTTAGCCCCTTCTTCCCACAAGGAAAGGTACAACCATTACTATCTTAGGAAAACCAATGCTCAAACCAATGTAGGGGGTAGATGAGAGGGAAGATGATGAAAAGTGATAAGTATGGAAGGAATGGAAAATGACCTTTCATAAACCCACCAAGTGGCAACTCACTCCTAAGGGAAACAATTTTCTAGGGCATTATGTCATGCCCCCCAGGTATGGACAAGTTAGAAGGCATAATGTCCAATAAAACATCATGAATCAAAAGAAAATTAAATGCACATATTCAAATGCTTTGAGAATCAATGTGAAACATACCATGATACCCAACTCATTAAATCATGGAGAAAGACCCATTACTACTTCAGAACAAGGTCGATGGGATGGATGTTGTTGTTGTTGATAGAATGGAGGCACTAGAGAAGAAGGATGGGCCCTCCAGGGAAAATCTCAAGTCAATATGGCTCTCAGTAATCCATGTCTAGGACCTGTGGGCCTCGAGACATAATCTCCTTAGTTATCCCTAGTATAGGGGATAACGGGGCTGAAGACCAGGTATTCGCAAAGCATTAGGGGTGATATTCCCTGCAACCCCTCTTCTGGGGCCACCTCAATTAATGGGTCACAATAGTGCCATGTCGAATGGCATGAGAGAAGTGATGCCACATGGCGAAGAGATGGCCTTTGACCAACGATACCCCGAGAAGTTCAGAGAGACATAACATTCGACTCAGAACTCGGTTCTGGACAAGTTTATAGTCGTTGGAAAACTGTCGAAGAGCAGAAGGCAATGGTGCCCTTGTTTGAGAAACTCGAGGAAGTTGTAGGAAGGCAAAAATTTATACCCCATCCCTTAAAAGGGTACTCAAGGGGTTGGGTGTGTGAGAAGGGTCGTCTCATCTGACGTCCAATTGTCAATCTTTTCATTAGGGTCGTCTCATTTTAGGAACCGTTGTCGTCCTTATACACACTTGCCAATGTGAGCTAAGTCATGCTCACTTAGTGTGTCCTCGAAGGCAAAATGCCCAGGTTCAAAGTCCATGCTGTCACTTTGACTTGAACCGCTTTCATCTAGGCTAACTCCTAGGGAAGCCAAGGGGGGTAGACCCTAGTTACTAAATGAGATTTAGAGTTTAATGTTCTAGGATTTGGTTTTAATTCGTTAAAATATTGGGGGGGATCTAGCCTATGATGTTAAGCAGCAAATGCAAGGTGCAACAATCAAGTATGAACAGTTAGACCTTTCCTAGGACAACTAAGACTAGTGCCTAAGATTGGGCAAGGGGTCAACTAAGTTAAGGGGAGATTCATTACAGTAGATTACAAAGTTACAAATATTACAAGATAGATAAACTAGATACAAAAGAATATGTGATGATATACAAAGCTAAACTAGACTAGATATAAGAAATACAAGATATACACTATACTAAAAATTTGCTTGAAATGTGCAGGAAAAGAAGATACTCAAGATGAAATAACCATCAACACATCAAGCCAAGCATGCTCACAATAGATAGAGCTCTATTGGACTGCTTATCAATGACATAAAGGTGCAAGAGAGTGCTTCCAGGTGGATGCGCACTTCTTGAAGAATCACACCACAAATACAGGAACAAAAATATAGATGAAAGCGTTAAAAGTAAATTGCTCCAGATGAAAAGATGTAACCACTTAGATGATTATTCCACAATACATAAAATAACTTGCATGAGATATAAATATAATGAGATCAATATGCTTGCAAGTGTGAAATGTAAATTGTGAATGTTGTAGACCAAGGATTAAGTTAAGTGATTAAGTGAGATTTATTTTAATCCTATCTAAGTGTCAACCCAAAAATTTCCTCCCCCAATTACCAAGTGATTGTTGGATGCTCAAGAAGTTAGGAAACAAGGCCCACCCTAGCTTCACAGGTCAGTCCTAAGATCATAATACTCCCAGAAAGGACGTCACGCGTCGTGAGACCGTCCCCGGCCTAGCACCTTTCGTTGCCTTCCTCCGACCCCGTTTTAAATGGCGAAGATGGTTGGTAATGGTGTCCTATTAAGTCTAATCAATTAATTATTAAACCTATGAGCATGTGCCCTTGACCTAGCGAGAACCTGCAAAAATCAGCAAGCTATTGCTTGTTGATTTGTGTTGCAACACACTCAACAAAGTTATGAAATTTATGTTTTTCAACATAAACTTCCCACACATAAAAACCAAAAATATTTATGAAATTATTGACCTATCTAAGCAAGTTAGATACCAAAATCTGAATGTTATAGAAGGAGGAAGAAGAATAGAAAATGCTTGTGAAGTTTTAGTGAAGATGAGGGTAAATTCGTCCTTGAACCTATCCCAACGACTCATTTTCAAGGAAACCTGCAAGCTTCAATAAATTGTGAGATCGAGTAGATAATGGATTGCATGCATGCATAATACAACAAAGTTAGTATTAAACATGAATATAATGCATATAGGCAAGCAAACAAAGTTTTACTTAACTTTGTGTGCATTTTTGGAGGACAGTTTCACTGTAGGTTTTGGGAAAAACTTGAGAGAATGCTACTTTTCTCAATTTTTGGCCAAACCAAGTGTAGAAAGAGCCCAACTAGGGGTTTTTGGACATTCTAGAGCCATTGGAGCCATCTATTTTGCATACTTATCATTGTAAATCACTTTTTTTAACACTTTGAGCATATAATGAAAATGATCCATTGAAAGCTAGACCAGGAGATGTAGCCCAAGAGAGGGGTGAACTCCTTTATCATTTTGTTGTGTTATGTGCTTATTTTGATGATTGTTTATGTATGTTTATGTTGTTTATTTTAAGTATAAAAACTCAATATTTTCATGTGCTTGCAACTTGATCCAATTGCTCAAGACACATACATTTTCCACTTGAAAATTTGTATACACAAACCTTTTCATTTTCAGATCAAGTTGGTATTAGAGAAAAGGTTTTTGAAGGTTTGATTTGTTTGCAAGTGTTTTTGTTTATTGATTCTTACAAGGTTGAAGCTCACAAGAGGAGAAGGCCAACTTGTGGAGCCAAGTTATCAACTCTCAAGAAGGAGAACAATACATTCACCTCAAGCTTCAAGGAGGAATTCACCAAGTATATCTCATGAGGAGATTCATGAAATTCCTACTTCAGAAGAGGAAACTTTCAGAAAATCCTTTTATGATATGACATAAATGGTGAAAGTTTTATATGAGGAAAGGAATGCAAGGTTGCAAGGAGAAAGCTCAAATCCTCCAAGAGGTAATGAGAATAATGGTGATAAGACTCCAAAAGGGAATGGAGGGATGGTGACACTCCACCTCCTTCACCTCCATCTTCCACTTCTTCTACCATTTCACAACTGCCTCCAAATTCTCCAAAAGAACATGGTAAAATTCCTCCACAAACTCCTTTGCTCAAGCTTGATATTAAGTTTGAATTGCCTATGTATAATGAAGTGGTAAATGCTGAGAAATTGGATGATTGGATTCATCAGATTGAAGTGTATTGTAGGATACAAAGAATCCAATATGATGAAACTAAGATTCAACTTGCTTCTCTTAGATTGTAAGGTGCAACACTCATTTGGCGGGAAGCCAAAACTCAAGAGGACATGAAAAAGCATGGTAAAGTTTTATCCTCTTGCAATGATTGTATTGTTGCAATTAAAAGGAAATTTTGTCCATTAGCATACATGCATAAAGTTATCATGGATTGGAAAAACTATGGAAAAACTAAAGGGCAAGGTGTGCAAAGCTACACTTAATAAGTTAGGAGAAGAGCTTTGATTTTGGGTATAGATTTATCTTCTCGACAAACTTTACTCAAATACATTGGAGGATTGCGTAGTTATTTGAGACACACAATTACCATGTTTAACCCTACAAATCTAGATGAAGTTTGTGTATAGTAAACTTGTTTAGAAGCAAGAGGGAAGAATACTCCTCAAGAGGGCAGCAATAATCCATTTTATAATGGAGACAAAGGAAAGAGGAAATTCAAAGGAAACGGAAAGAAGAATGCTTTAGTCAAGAAAGAGGGAGAAAAACTCTCATTTAAAAACTGTTCAAAAGATGGCCATGATGAAGACCATTGTTGGAAACTTCATCCTGAAATGAGACCCAAAAAGTTCAACAACAAAGTGAAACCAAAGACTGTTGCAACTACACAACATGATTTAGGATCTGATTCAAGAGATGAAACAAAAATCATAGCCATGGGATTTCAAGGTAAGGACTCTATTTCGAGTACTAGTTCTTCAAGTAGTAGCCTCAATGAAACTCAACATGAAAAAGAAAGAATAGAGATTTTCCACATAAGGGTAATTTCAAAGCATACCAAGACAGATACTCTATTTGATACTAGATCACAAGCAAACTTCATTTCTGAAGACATTGTCAAGAAATTGCATTTGGAAACAACTCCTCATCCTAAACCATATCCTCTAGGTTGGATATGTGACAATGCCAAATTGCATGTGACAAAAATATGTAAACTTAGATTTTCCATCACTGCAAACTTTATAGATGAGGTAGAGCTTCATGTTATTCCATTGGATATTTGTGGTATTGTTTTGAGAAGCCCATATTTATATGATAGAAGAGCCATCTTTCATCATCATGAGAACAAATATCATTTGTTTAAAATTGGAGTTGAGTACATTGTCAGATCACATACAAAGAAGTTGAATTTGTCACTTGTAAATGTTGGACAAATGAAGAGATTAGTCAATGCTAGTAAGAACTTTGTACTCTTGATGAGCAAACCCAAAGACAATGTTGAAAAAGAAGCTTTCTAAGGATGTGATGCAAAGTTAAAATCTGATTTATATGAGGTTGTTAACAAATATTATGAGATGTTTCAGGAGCCAAAAGGATTGTCTCCTAAAAGAGGTATCCAACATGAGATCCAATTGCAACAAGATTGTCCTCTTCCAAACATTGGCATGTACAGGATGTCAGTCATGGAGAATGATGAAATCAAAAAACAAATCCAATAATTGCTTGACAAAAGGGTTATCATGCCAAGCACATTGCCATGTGGGACACCAATTGTTTTAATACCAAAGAAAGATGGTGCATGGTGCATGTGTGTAGATTTCAGAGCCTTGAACAAGATTACGATAAAGAATCATTACCCTCTTCCTAGAATTGATGATTTGCTTGACCAATTGAAAGATCAAAGTATTTCACTAAGTTGAACTTGAGAAGTGGTTATCATCATATTAGGATTTCTGAAGCAGACACATGGAAGACAACCTTAAAAGCAAAGCAAGGTTTGTATGAATGGATGGTTATGCCATTTGGGCTTTATAATGCTCCTGCAACATTCATGAGAGTTATGTATGATGTTTTAAGGCCTTTTATTGATGATTTTCTAATTGTCTACTTGGTTGACATATTTATATTTAGAAAATCTCGTGAAGAGCATGTTAGGCATGTGAAACAAGTCTTAGATGTCTTGAAGAAAGAAAAATTGTTTTTAAAGATGTCAAAATGTGAGTTTGCAAAGACCTCACTTGTTTACTTGGGACATATTGTTGGAGGAGGAGAACTGAAAATAGATCCTTCAAAGGTCAAAGTCATTTTATATTGGCCCAAACCCAACAATGTAACAAAGGTTAGAAGCTTTTTGGGAGCAACCCAATATTGGAGAAAGTTTATTGCTAAATTTTCTTCAATTGCAACTCCATTACATGTCGTGACAAGCATTAAGCAGGTTTTCCAATGCGGAGGCAAGGAACAAAAATCTTTTGATGCATTAAAGGAGAAAAACAGTTCAGCTCCAGTTCTTACACTTCTTGATTTAAGACAACCATTTGAGATACAAACAAAAGCAAGTAGCTATGCCATGGGAGCAGTCTTGTTACAACATGGTAAGCCCATTTGTTATCATTCTGAAACTTTTAATGGTGTTGTGATTAATTATCCTACATATGATAAGGAGTTGTATGCATTGGTGCAAAGTGTGAAAAAATGGAAACACTATTTGTTGGGAAAAGAAACTATTATTCACACAGATCATCAACCATTGCAATACTTGCAATCACAAACAAAGATACAACAAGCAAGGCACTTCAGATGGATGGGTTTCCTACAACAATTCCACTTCGTTATCAGGTATAAGAAAGGCATTTATAACAGAGTTGTTGATATTCTTTCTAGGCCTATTGTTAGTGCTTCAGTTATTCTTAAGCATAATTCTATAGAGCTATGTTGAACAATATGCTTTAGATGTTGATTTTAAAGAGGTTTATGCAACTTTGTGTCATTCTAACCAAGTCGAGGAATTGGAATAGCATGTGCATGATAAACTTTTGTATCATCTTGGCAAGCTAGGTATTCCACAGGGTTAAAGAGTCAACATTATAAGGGAAGTGCATTCTTCTCTTATTGTTGGCCACTTTAGTGTAGGCAAGACATTGGCTAATTTGCAAAGGTATTGCTATTGGCCTAAAATGAATGAAAGTGTTTCCCAATATGTAAGAGGATGTTCTTTATGTGCTACAAGTAAGCCTAGTAACAAAAAGCTAGGATTGTATACTACACTTCCGGTTCCTTCTCATCCTTGGGAAAGCATTTCCATAGACTTTGTAGGAGGATTACCTATGTCAAAAAAGAATCATGATTATCTTTATGTTGTGGTTGATCATTTCAGAAAAATGTGTATTTTTATGCCTTGTAAGAAGCAGGTTACAGCTGAACAAACGACACAAATGTTCTTTCAACATGTATGGGTACATTTTGGGTTTCCTAAATCCATTATTTCTGATCGAGATTCTTGATTTATTGGGAACTTTTGGTCAAGCTTATGGGAACTCATGGACACCAAGTTGAAAAAGAGAACATCATTTCATCCACAAACTGATGGTCAAACAGAAGTGGTGAATAGAACAGTAGTACGTCTTCTTTGTGGTTATTATAGAAAACATCCTAAGCTTTGGGAGGAGCACCTACACCACATTCAACATGCTTATAACCGGGCTAAGCATTCATCAACTCAAACATCTCTATTTGAGGCATGTTTTGTTTATTTTCCAAAATCTCCTTTAGATTTTATCTTTGGGAAGGATGTGGCTATTGATGGTCATTATGACATTGAGAGAGCAAAGAAGTTCATTGAACAAATTCAATTAGTGCATCAAATGGTACAAGAATAGTTGGAAAAGAGACAAGCCAAGTACAAGACAAGACATGACAAGAATTATGTTGATAACAGTTTCCAAGTTGGTGATGAAGTTTGGCTTTACATTAGCAAAGAGAGGCTTAAATAATAAGGTAAACAGTGTAAACTAGTCAGATATGGACCTTTTAAAATTCTTGAAAAAATTGGTAACAATGTCTTATGTTTGGATTTGCCTCCTTATATGCAAATGTATGTAGTTGTTAAAGTTAATAATTTGAGATTGTATGAGCCTCCTTTGATTGATGATCAAGGATATTATGTTCATATTCCTTCAATAGATGACTTCTCACGAGAATATCTTTCAGAATTGCATGAGGATACAATCCTTGACAGAAAGATAAGAACTTCAAAACAAGGGAATGTGGAGTACCTTCGTGTTGGTATCAAAGGCACAAATCCAAGCACATCTAAATGGATTGAGGTCGAAAAGGTGAGGGAACTATACCCTCATCTACATATTGATTGAAATTAGTCTTTTGGAGGTCCAAAAGCTTCCCAATGGGGAGGAGTGATCCAGGGGATAAAAAAAATGCTAAAAAATCAAAGTGTTCAAAATTGCTCGCAAATGGATTCATTGTGTAGATATCGTCCTCACGATCCCAACGCAACTTGAACGGGCTCAAACAGAGTTCGTATGAGCAAGTTATCGTATTCTGTCCATTTTCCCAAACATGCAAATTTGTTGACTGTACAGTTCGATGTGGCAGTTGACTGTGCAGTTCATACAATCCATACGGGCTAACATGGTAGTTGACTGTACAGTCTGTATGACCATACAGCTGACATGGTAGGCTGACTAGGCAGGTGGTGATGTGTTAGGTTGGTTGTGTATAGGATGAGGTGGACCAATCCTTGGTTGATACACGATAGTTTCATGGACCAATGAAAGGGTGCCATGTGGCCCAACTAGGGGTCGCCACATGGCACCCCCTTATAATTGTATAAAATTTTGGTTTGGCTCTACAGGGGTCGAACTCGCGACCTTTGGGCAAGGAAAGGATTTAACATAGGTCGGGCCACCATCCCACCTACCATATGAGTCTTAACCTATAGTGACAACAATACTATTTAATTTTGAACTGGCTGTCATTTTGGCGGAAAAGGGGTCAGGTTTATCCCCAACCCGTGGTTGCATACACCTACACCAATACTTACCATATGATCGATCGTGTGGGGAACTAATGGTGCTAGCCAGTGGGTGCGGGTGATTAGCCCAACGCCCTGACCACATGGCCCATATGGTTGACACCTCAGGAGACAAGGTGCAAATTGCGCTAACTGTGCACCAAATCTGCCCACGTGCCCAGAATGACAGGAGAACTAGGTTTTGGAGTGTGTTCCAGGTTTGGAGACTCTGTGTGCATTTTTGGAGGACAGTTTGATTGTAGGTTTTGGGAAAAACTTGAGAGAAGGCTATTTTTCTCAATTTCTGGCCAAACCAGGTGCAGAAAGAGCTCAACTAGGTGTTTTTGGACATTCTGGAGCCATCTGTTTTGCATTTTGAGCATTGTAAAGCACTGTTTTTAACACTTTGAGCATATAATGAAAATTATCCATTGGAAGCTAGACCAAGAGATGTATCCCAAGAGAGGGGTGAACACCTTTATCATTTTGTCGTGTTATGTGCTTATTTTGATGGTTGTTTATGTATGTTTATGTTGTTTATTTTAAGTATAAAAACTCAATATTTTCATGTGCTTGCAACTTGATCCAATTTCCCAAGACACATACATTTTCCGCTTGCAAATTTGTATACACAAACCTTTTCATTTTAAGATCACCTTTGAACATCAGTTTTAAGGCCATCCCAAAAAAAATTCTTCTTGACCCTGTGATAGGTTTTCAAAAATCCTGAGTGTCCTCCTACTGGAGAGGTGTGCAATTCCAAAAGTACCTTTTGTTTGCGTTGGAGTTCTTGCATAAATATAAGCGATTGTTATACCATAGTGAATCATTTTTCCATGTAAATGTATCCTATGCACTAGAATCCTGTTGCAACCTTTGAATGAGAGTCCACACTTTTTCGTCATTCTTCCATTCATTCCTTGCTTTTGTTATATAATTAGGTTGGATGATCGAGATAGCACAGAGAAATTCCTCAACATCTTCATCCTTTCTTGAGAGTGCATCTGTCACAACATTTTGCTTCCCTTTTTTGTAGATTATTTCAAAATCATAACCCAACATCTTCGTCACCCATTTTTGTTGTTCTTCTGAAGATAGTCTTTGTTCCAAGAAGAATTTAAGACTCTCATGATCTGTTTTGACCTTGAAGTGCCTACCTATTAGGTAAGGGCGTTATTGCTTCAATGCATGTAGTATTTCCATCATTTCCTTTTCGTAAATGGGTTTGTGTGAGTCCTTTCCCTTAAGTGGTCAACTTTCAAAAGCAAGGGGCCTTCCTTCTTGCATTAGAACAACACCAATGCCATTTCCCGAGGCATCACATTCCACAATAAATGTTTTTGTGAAGTCCGGTGTAGTCAAGACAAGAGCTTTTCACATCGCCTCTTTAAGTTGTTCAAAAGCTTGAGTTACCAATGGAGTCCATGAAAATGCATCCTTCTTATTTAATGTCGTTAAAGGTGTTTTTATTCTTCCATAGTTACGAACAAACTTGCAGTAGTAACCTGTCAAACCCAAAATTCCTCTAAGATTCTTCAATGTTTCGGGAATCGGCCAGTCCATCATGGCCTTAATATTGTTAGGGTCTACCTTGACACCTTCATGAGATACAATATGACCCAAATACTCTACCTCCTTCACCCCAAAGAAACATTTGAATGGTTTGGCATATAGTTGTTTCTCCTTTAGCAGTTGTAGCACCCTATCAACATGCCTAACATGATCCTCCCAAGACTTTTTATAGATTAGTATATCATCAAAAAATACTAACACAAAATTTCGAAGGAAGGGCTTGAAAATAGAATTCATCAATCCTTGGAATGTGGAAGGTGCATTCGTAAGGCCAAAAGGCATGACCAAAAATTCATAATGGCCTTCATGAGCTCAGAACGTTTTTTTTGGGATATCTGCTTCCTTCATTCTAATTTGATGATACCCTGAAGGGAGATCCAACTTTGTGAAGTAGATTTCTCCATGTAGTTCATATAACAATTCATCAATGACGAGAATGGGAAACCTATCATTAATGGTGATCATGTTGATCTCTCTATAATCTGGACACGTGCGCCATGAGCCCTCTTTCTTGAGTACCATTACCACCGGTGCAGAGTAAGAACTTTGGCTAGTTCTAATAATGCCTTACAGATACCCTTATGCTCAATTTCACTCTTCTGGGCATAATGGTATATATAAGGCCTGATGCTAGGAGGAATACTCCCAGGAATTAGGTGAATAGCATGATCATCGCGAGTGGGTGGAAGACCTCTAGGAATATCTTCAAATACTTTGGAATGTTTATCAATGATCCCTTGGAGATCTAAGGGAATAGATGGCTTAGATGTTTGAAAATCTAGTGAGGATAGTTGTACAATTACACCATGATGCCCCTTTTTCAATAATTTTGTCATACCATTAGAGCTTATCACCTTACTGGATTTCCCTGTGATACCCCTTAACTCAATCTCCTTTCCCTAGAATTAAAATTTCATGAAAATTTCTTGAAAATTAAAAGCCATTGCTCCCAATGATTGTAACCATTGGACTCCTAGTGCGACATCAACACCACCCATGGGTATAGAAATCATTGGACTATTCATTACATATTCCCCATAGTAAGATTGATCTTATGGCATTTTCCTGAGGAATTGATAGTTCCTTCGTTTGCAATCATTACTTGAAACTCTGGCACTGGATATATAAAGCAATTGAGAGCTTTGTCTAATTTATAGTGAATGAAATTATGAGTACTACCAAAATCAATTAGGACTATTACATTTTTCTTTTTGATATATCCTTCGATCGTGAGGGTTTGAGGAGTGTTAATTCCAACCAATGCATTACATGATATCGTGGGAGTCAAATCTTCAAAAGAAATATCTTCCACATTTTCATCTTGAGATGGTTCTTGTTCTTGTTCTTCTTTCTCTTCACAATCTCAGTAAAATAATTTCTTCTCGCCACACTTATATCCCTTACTATACTTGTTGTCACAATTAAAGCATAAACCTTTTGCTTTTCTTTCCTCCAATTGTTGAGGTGTAAACCTTGTAGGTTGAGGTAGTTTAGAAGAAGGAACATTATTCTCTCGATAGATGTCAAGTGTGGTCCTTCTAGTAGCCATAGCCATATTTGGGTTCCAAAAGGTGAATGTCATGTTGAGTGTTATCCTTTAAAGTTCCTATGAATACATCAATCAGGTGCTCATATGGAATATCTGTTACCTTTATATTCAATCTTTGGAAGTTCTCAATGTGCTCCACAACTGAACCCTTTTTCTTGAGATTTATCAATTGGCTGAAGAAGGTATTGCTCCTTGTATCCTCATAGTGGGTTATCATTTCTTCCATGAAAATTGTCCAAGTGACAAGTGATTTGTAAGAACAAAGCCATCGATACCACACAAATTAATTAGGTTCTAAATATAAAGACACAATTCATACCTTTTGTGTGTGTGGCAAATCATGTAGATCAAATAATTTCTCCATCTGGAGTATCCATGTGATTGTATCATTGCCATCAAAATTTCACATATCGATCTTAGGAAAGTGGTTGGTCTTCAACCCAAAGTTGGAGTTTCTCTAGCCTTGATTCATCTTCCTTTTGTCCTCATCATGAATTTCATGGGATACATTGTCACTTTCTTGTGTTAGCAAATTTTCCAATCCTTCCATGATCTCCCCTTTTAAACCATCCATCTTAGTATCCATTATTGCTTCTAGCTTAACTTCGGTTAAATCCATCATCCCTTGTAGTTCATCTTTTGTTACTACCTTCTTTTGTAGATAATTTATGTCCCTGTGCATTTCTTCACCTTCATCAAGAGTCCAAGTAGGGTTTTCTGGAGGCTTATTTGGTGTAGAAGTTCCCTTTTTTGGTGGCATGTTGTCCAAGTATCACTACAAGGTGGGAATTCCAAATTGGCTTAGGAAGAGGTTCTCACAGAAAATGGAGTGTTAGGTGCTATAACTCTCTGATATACGTGCGGGGTCCAACAATAGTACTCAACCCAATATCTCATGGCACTAACTAAGGAGGCTTGACCATGCTCTTAGCCATACTATCTGACTACCAGGGTACTAGAGAGTCATCTCCTCGAGTGTTATTCTCAGTGTACTATAGCAACAAGACGACCAAAAGGTTTAGTCTATAAGTCTCAGGATTCTAGGGGGTCTCCCGATATATGCTAGGTACATGGGATCTCAAATCCGTAGTAGTGTTGTCTAATGTGCAATTGTTCGAAAGGGGCCTTCCGATATGCTTTAGGTATGTGGAAGAACCACATAGTCCTCGGGTTGTAGCACTGACCAGTAACGACAACTCCTATGTTTAGAGACGTCGATACACATATGTACCTAAAACAAACGCTAAGTTTCTCTCATAATTATGTGATACTCCTTTTATCCCACTTTATTCTACTTTTTGAATCACCCGAATTAGATATTATATTCAAAAGATATGCAAATTTCAAAAAAAACAAACGCACCTTTTAAACCCTGATTTGGAGGTTGTTCTACTACCTGACCTTTCTTTTATTGTATATTTACAATTTTGGCCCTTCTAGGTCTAAAATTTTGTTATGTAGTTGTCTGATATGTCCTCTCTGCAATTCCATAGGTCTGATCAAAATTGGATGTGCCAAGTGGAAATTATGGTGACTTCCCCATGCCTTGTAAAGTGTGCCAAGTGCACAATATATGATATCTTATTTTGAAACTTGCACAAGAAATAAAACAAACTGTCCACTATCCAATGCAACTAGTCTCACTTAATTTGGATAGTCACTGAAGAAAATATCATTGTTTTACTTGGAACACTTGTTTGAGACTAGTTAATAGGACTAGTTACATACCCTATCTTACACAGGGTGTATCTCCAAAATTAGGATGACTCGGAAGATGAAATTTTTACTAAAGATACCTTGATAATTCCTTTGAATATCCTTTGTGTTTTATTGTCTGAAGCATCACAAAAAAAAAAATATAGCGAAAATTATGTGATGACTAAATTCAGGATGATTCAGGAACCCGATATTCCACATGTTATATCTTTGAAAGTATAAAGCCCCAAAAGATGATATTTTAACCACAAGTACATGGATTTGTCTACTAAATATCCCCCAAGGTGTTCCTTCTGAAACATCCCAAGAAAAAAATTATAGCGAAAATTCCAAGGTGTATCAGATGCAATAGTGAAACCCCAAGACCTTGAGCTTCGATACCAAATGTTAGAAACCAAATATAAAAATAGCATAAAAACCTTAGAATAAGTACTCAACACCTTGACAAAGAGATAAATTTAGATAATAATCCTCTTCGAGGGGGAAACCTCTTTATACATCATATGAATTCACAAATACAAGATGATTCCAAATGAAAAGGTCTCCTTGGTATATATAGGAGATGAGGAGGTACAATTAAAACTAAATGACCCAATCCGACATAAATAAAATAAAAATACTAATGTAATAATCCCCAATTAAGGGGTAATGTGCCCTATTTAGGGCTTAACATCTCGTCCTCCAAATACCTCTGTATAAAATTCAGAAACCCCTCATGCCTTTGTTGGCCTGGTTATACAATTTGGGTTCTTCTCCAATCTATTCTTTGGCCTGGGTAGTCTCCCCCTTTCTTTAGAATCAATGAACAACAATCACACATATCTTTGGCATTAATGTCAGCAATCATACAGAAGCTCGTAAATTCATAGAGGCATTCATAGTCTCCCTATCATTGACAACAATCAGTCTCCACTTGTCTGTGACATCAATGACATTCATGATTGTCACAGTCATGTCTATCTTTGTCATCAATGACAACACAATTTCCAACAATGGTGGATCCCTTTATTATGACCAGGACTCACCTTACACTCACATAAAAATGTTGTAATAACGTTTAGGGAAGGGTCAACGTATAAAATAAAGCAAAGAAGGGGGCAACCCCCCCTTCATAATTCATGTACAAAATCAACTTTGATATCTCTTAAGTGTGCCCTCTTCATAATGTGTGTGGAAACCATAACATAATATTTTCCTTTTGTCTTTTTGTCTTTTACCATGGGTAAATTGATAAGGGGGTGTTTTTATAATATAAAGTAATTTCCCCTTTTAAATCACTTTAGAATATAACTTTTAATATGCTTTTTAATTGCCCCTTTAGCATGGTTTTCTGAAACCATGTAAATACCATTGTTTGACAAATTATGGCACATGGTTTTTATCTAGGATGTGATCTTATGCATCTTTGATGCTAGAATTACCTTTGCATGTTAATCAAAGGCAATATGTTGCCACGTTTCTTCTATGACTATTCATGTGTGACCCTTCGACAACTAAATTTTTTCTTATAAACCGACATGTTTCCAAAATTTCAACGTGGCATGTCGAGTATACATCATGACGGTCAATCTAAGCCCCTATTGTATTTTTGAGCCCAGGACCCCGTGTATTGGGATTCATGAACTACCTCAAAAAATGTGAAAGTTGTGAATTGTGAGACTGCCATATTGAGAACTGTGAAATGACAAATACACCAAGTCCAAGAGATGTATACAGACTCTAGACTGTTCGACAACACAGTTATTCCAACAGAGGACGAACACCTTCAGTAACCACTCACATAACCAGATCAAAGATCAACACACCGATGTTTTCACGTGGTAAAACCCCTACGGGGAAACATCCACGGCCCCAGCCAACGCGGCCAC